>JAFREQ010000062.1:1200000-1442500 GCA_025331565.1 Holacanthus passer | reverse complement strand
TTCACAACCCGTCCAGGACCGAGCCCGGCGTCCCCCCCCCCACCCCCTGTCCTGCGCAAACACGGACCTGAACGACTTTCCACCTCGGGGCCGTTAACTGCTATGATCGAAAGCACACCTCACCTCACTTACCTGTAAGTACAAAAGTAAAACTGAAAAGAGACAAATAAGCACCTTAACACTTAAACGTCTGGCAACAATAACAGGTAAGACGGTAACAGAGGCCCAGCTGCTGTGTGATTTAGGCCTCGCAGAAGGCCTGTACAGAGGTAGGTGGTATTACCTGAGCTATATCATTTACCTACAGGTACTTGGGTGTAATGTGGAGGTCGTCACTATGTTATTTACCTAAACTGGCGTACAGTAGGCAGGCGGTAAGTGTAGGCTTCGGTGTCAGACAGTAATTGTTGTTTGGATACAGGCTGAAAGAGACCGAGCTACAGTGTGAAGCTTACAGTTAGTCTGGTTTGAGCCAGAGGTGAACACACACAGAGGTCTCCGCTGGGCTCCCCCCCCCCCAATGATTTACCTGAAGATGTTAGCGTGATTATTTTAATAAATAAATAAATGATAAAGAGTAAGGCTTAGACCTGCTCTGTATGTGAAGTGCATTGACATGACTTGTGTTGCCATTTGGAGCTATACAAATTAAATTGAATTGAATATTTAAGGCTGCTGTATTTAAAGAAGTTGAAGTAGTTATCAGTATAACTTCAGTATTTCAAGTACATTTTATTGATATACTTTTGTATTTTAAGTATGATTCTAAATGCAGGACTTTTACTTGTAGCAGAGCATTTTAACACCGTGATGTTGGACAGTGAGCTGCTGCTGCTGCTGAGGCGTCTACTAATTATTACAAGATTATTACATTATTATTTTAATATTTTTCAAAACAGAATGTTTGGAACAGAATGTCTGTTGGTGTGTGCGTGTGTGTGTGTGTGTGCGTGTGTGCACATGTGACATGTTCAAAAAAGAATTCTAGAATCTTGAACACATCAAAGATCCAGTGTGATCAGGTTTGTGTGTGTGTGTGTGTGTGTGTGTGTGTCACATGACAAATGATTCTAGAATCTACATAAACATCAAAACATCAAAGACATCAAAGACATCAAAGCACACAGTTGCAGAAATTTTTTATAAATATGATCCAATCTCACACCAGAGACACTCAACTATTGAGCATTCGTTGCATCGGAGAAATGGCAAAAGCACATTCAACTGTTGTATCTGAGGACACCATGAACCAACTTGATATCCCAGGGACAATCTCGTACCCCGAGGACACCATGGACCAACCTGAAATACCAGGGACAATCCTGAACCTCGAGGACACCATGGACCAACCTGAAATACCAGGGACAGTCCTGGACTCCGAGGTCACTGTGGACCAACCTGAAACATGTCTGGAGTCTGCTGATCCTCCTGCCTCTGGTTGTGAGTCAACAACCGAGACAGAAAGTGAGAAGCAGCTCCGACTGTTTGTTTCCCTGCTGACGGTCAAAGTGTTGAACAAGTGTCACGTTGACCAGAAGCTCAGCCAGGAGGAGTGGCTCCCCCGTGCAAAGAGGCTGATCAACCAGACCATGGAGGGACTCACTATCACTGAGGGCTACTGCCCGGATGTGAAGAACCTCAAGAAAGTCAGCAAGGCTGTGATCAAAGACCTGCAGAAGAAGTTCTCCGGCAGGCGGCTGCTGGAGGCTGCCATCTTAACAGAGGATCCAGCTGCGGACGCAGCCATCGTCCAGTCTTTGCAGACTCACACCGAACTCTGCTCTCTTCGGCTTGCAGAGAAAGACAAACCCCGCGGCTTTTGGAAAGACTTGCTCCTGACGATGGGAGCAACTGCAATTGTGCTGAACATCTTTTTCGCCATTGCAGTGCTCTTATAGGGCAGCAGACCAACAGCTGCAGAAAAGTCAGCTATCAAAACTTTATCGGGCTGCACAGAGTGTGTGAGCCCTGGGTTTTCACCGGGCGCTCCGGTTCTCCCTCACGCCCAATTGGGACAGAAAAAAAAGCCAATCAAAATTCACTTCTGATGTCTGACAGACTTCCTCACACACACACACACACACACATCCAGCTCTTTCAGTCCTCTGCAGTGGGATCTGAGAGAGCTCCTATTAAATGAAGACATATGACAGATGATGTGCATTTGTTTACAGAGGTCATCCTTATCAGACCCAATGGAAATGTAGAAATAAGTAGGTGTAAGTCAGTAAATGAAGGGAATCTTCATATATGAAGAAAAGCCCTGGTGCTGGTCCAGTGGTTAGGATTCGGTGCTCTCACAGCCGCCACCCGGGTTCGATTCCCGGCCAGGGCACAATCACGTGCGTGAGCGTGTTGGCGCCTCACGAGTGGCAGCCTGTATGGAAATTTCCCCATTGTCAGACTAATAAATTAAAATTAAACCAAAATGAAATTAAAACAAGCACTAAGTCTCAAAGTCTGAGGAGAATTCTGCATCTTGTTGCTTATGATGATGGATTTATCTCTCAGCTGTTGACGTCATCAACATTTTGCTTCATAGGTGGTTTTCAAAATAGAAAAAATTATGTGTTCTGCCTTCATTTACAGCCTTTACTCCTCTGACCCGATGATGCTCAAGTATTTACAGAGGCTTGTTAATGTACAGGAATTTATACGAAGCCGGCAGGTTCACATTGACGTATGAAACACCCAGTGAGCTTTTCTCTTAACTTTCCATCATAAATCAGAAAGTGGAACAGCTGACAGGTGGAATATGTAAATGTACATACTGAGGTGAGGGCGTCAAGTTTAATGATATATTATAAGCAGGAGTGGGATGTAACTAAGTACATTTACTTAAGTACTTTCCACATTTGAGGTACTTCACTTGAGTGTTTCAATTTTGGGCAACTTCATACTTCTACCTCACTAAATCTCAGAGGCAAATATTGTACTTTTTACTACTTTTGTCAGTTACTAGTTACTTTTCAGATTACAATTTTGCACACCCTCACTGTCCAGTGAAAACCATGTCTCTCCATATTTGGTGAATGTTTCTGATAAACTGAAGGATGACGTTTTTACTGCAACATAAGTACTTTTACTTTTGTTATTTGAAGCACATTTTGCTGATTATATATACTTTTACTTAATACGGTTTTGAAAGCAGTACTTTTACGCATACTGGAGTATTTTCACAGTTTGGTATTTTACTTCAGTAAAGGATCTGAACACTTGAATGTGCCGTCATTCATCGATGAGCCAATCACCTGCCACTCTGTCAACGCCTGTTTGCATATGGTCGGTACCAGATGACAGCTGATGTTGATTTCATGACAGGAAAATGAGTTCCTCGCCTAAAGACGCCGTTTTGTTTTTGCAGGCGTCTGATTCGTCGCCCGGAGGAGTCACAGCGCGGTCTATAGATAAGCACTGTCGAAACAAACAGACGCTGAGCTCACTTTGATATACAGCGTGTCAGATGGTGATTATATCTGTGGGTGTTAATGTGTGTGACTGCGTGATGGAAAGATAAAAATTAAAGTTGGAGCCCTGAGGTCATTGTTCCTGAACAAAGTGAATGAAATTGTTTCCGCTAATTTAATTCTGGATAAAGTTTTTTTTTTTAAATAAAAAATGAACTGCTCACAAACTCCAACATCTTACCCACCTGCCAAGTACAATAAATATTACATCATAGCAGATTACAAACAAGTATGTAAATGATAAATTGGTATAGTCGATAGTTTCAAGAGCTTTTGATCAACGTTTGCTGTCCATTGAAAAAAACTGCACTTCCGTAAAAAGCAGCCTGGCAGCTTCCAGCATGAGTGGAAATACCAGGTTACAATTTAAAGTCATTATAGTTTTAGAGGAGGATTCAGTAAATGGGTACATTATGTTTAACAGAACATTACAGCTAAGTGTTTAATCATAACACAGCTTTTTTTTTTTTTTTTTAATGTGAAAATCGACTTTAGTCACAGTTTCGTGGGTTTGTGTCGTCGTCAAATGACAAAACGAACTCAGTCGATCGTGTAATTGATCATTAACTGACATTTTGAAACGAGAACTGCTGCAATATGAAAACTTCACGGTCAAATTATATATTTTCTCTGTATTTATTTATGTTATTATATATTTTGTAATAATATTGAACACTTTGCATCACTATCTTAGCTGACCTGACAACCAGATTATGCTTCATTTCTTTCACAGTTCAACATAATATCATGGTGTTAACTAAATGTCACTGTTTCTGCTGAACGAACTAATCACTTTATCACTTTTATGACCAACTCAGGCTGAAAATTGCCCTGATGTGATTTAAAGTAAAGCACAAGGGACCAAATGTAAATCTAAAACAAAAGTGGGGAGGTGATAAAATGGTACCTAACAGGTCGTGAAGGTCTCATGAGCTCAGTGATTTCTGATGAAAAAAAACTACAAGCGTGTATGTGCAAATATTCTGTGGATTTTACTGTACAAGAGCCACGACGGCATCATGACTCACCCTGCTGCCTTTCTCTGGGTTGCACCTGCATCCTCCGCTGCAGTCCAGGCCCGCACACGGCTCGTCAAACTTGGTACCCTGCGGACATAAGAAGAAGTAGAGGTTACAAACAAGGCTTTACGTGGTGCATTTCTGTTCAAGATCAGACAACTCGGCGTTCGAATCCCCCGTTTATGTTGGTTAGTGAAACTGCATAAGTCACTATTTAACTATAGAGGCTGAAGTACGGCTGCAAACGAGCAAGAATGTGTTCAAATCCCTTCATGAATAAAAGGATAAAATCCAACAAAAAGACAGAAAACAGAGGCCTCGGGAAACAACACAGTCACGTGCACTCTTAATAGTTGCATCAATTTAAAAGAGGCAAAGGGATTTAGGATGAAGGATCAGATCCACTCAGTGCTGATACTGGGTGTTGATTGAAAAAGTGCACAACATGTACAATCACGTTCTTCAGGTCACAAACACTTACGTCTCTCTTCAGGCCTGTTTTCTAACCTCCAGCTCTTTTTCTTGGCTTGTTGATTAGTAACAGAGACACAAACCAGCTTTAACTACAACCAGAGTCAAACCTCGAAGCAAAGACCCAGTGACACCGGCCCTGAGGAGGTCCTTTCATAATGTTACTGTGACCTGGGGGACGTTTGTTTTCTCTGCCAGGGCAACCAGCAGTGACAGGAAAAAGCATTTTTACCCCTCACGCACCTCCATCTTATGCACAGTAAACAAACCCTGCACGCACCATATGTAGCTCATAAACTCCACGTGAACTACAGATTAACCTTTTCGTGCTCGAGGTGACATTCCTGAGATATCTACCACACATCACGCAGCGCTTTCAGACTTTATGAGAGAGCTTTTATAAGCTGACGTATGAGTGGCATAAGCTCATATATATGAGGCTCTTTAAACTTCAAAAAACCAAATGCCATCTATTCACTTGTTGGGTCTCTTGGTGGGAGGCGATGGACCACATGGGGAGAGGAGAGTTCTTATTTGTCTTCTATATATCTGAGCGTTTCTATGTGCTTAGAATCTGTGTGTGAATCTAAACTTTAAATATGAGATCAATAATTAATTATGATGCTTGATCACCTTGTGAGTATAGAAGCAAATGTCTCATGAGTCCATGATTTGGGGGTCTCTTTGGGGTCAGACTCAAAGGTCACGGCCGGCATTTCAATGTGATTAGTGGATGAAAGGCTGCCGGCGGGGAGGAGAGACGTTGAGGAGACGTGGACGGGAGGGGAGGAGGGACAAAAGGGTGTTGACTGGGGTGCGATGGAGGTTCAGAGGACAGGGGTGGATGAGGAGAAAGTGTGAGAGAGTGTGTATTAGTTCATATGACCACAGTCTGAGAGTGAGGACTCCACAATAATCGAGGTCAAGGACCCTCCAGGACCCCTGGAAGCACTCGTCAGCTGGTCTAGTCTGCGTCATATAATCAGAGCCTGGGAAAGACCGGCGTCTAACACACGTGGATCAATTTTCTTTCTCAATAAAAAAGGAGAGAACATCTGAATCAATCATGACATTTTAACAATTAGTAAAACAGATTCAACATGGAAACCAATAACTCAATGAGTCATCGCCTGTTTCTCAGCATGTCAATAACTCGACCATCGCATCCATTAACCTGATAGAGAAATAACTGACCAATCAGAGCTTTGCAGGCCAGATGAAAAATAAGGACGCCACCTTTCTATATGCAGCGACATTCATTAAAAAACAGTGACAAAAAAAAATCTAAATATCATCTTCCCAACATGAACATAATGTGCTAGAAAGAAATGAAATTCTTTTAAAAGGAATACTGAAAATTCCTTTAATAAATATTATCAGGGAGGGAAATTCCAATATTGCATGACAACTGGTGAACACACAGTAAGTCGTATAAATAGAGGTTGAGAGGCAAAACACTACTACTGCCAACTACTACAACTACCACCTGGCCAAGACAACAGAACCAGCGACAAGCTCAAAAACTGCAGACAAAAAAAAAGTGTTGGAGAAGGAGGAGAGAGAGAGAGAGAGAGAGAGAGAGAGAGAGAGAGGAGGGGAAAGGTCAGCGATGCCGGTCCTGCTTTCTTCCCTCTGATCTCCTCGACTCCTCTAATCACGATGACAGAAGGAGGGCAAGAGGGGGAGAAAGTGAGCAAGGAAACGGCGAAATCTGGGCTAAGGGAGAGAGCAAGGAAGGAGAGAGCGAGAGAAAAGGGGACAGAGAGAGCAGCTCGAATGAAACTTTTGGCAAAGAGGGTAAAAAAGAAGAAGCTTAAAATAGAAGTGATTTAGGAGCTTCAACTGACTTAAAGCTAAAGGAAGAAGCAGTTTAAAATTTCAAGCAGCAGAGAAGAACAAAACAATGGCAAAGATTTACTCTCTTAAGTCTCATCTCTATATTATGTTTCCCTCATCCTTTCGCTCTATTATCCTCCTTTTGTCGAGGCATGAATACGTCCTCAGGTGTCATCCAATCAGAGCGAGCCGCCTCACATTGCTATTGGGCCCCGACGTCCATTGTTCTGGGACGTAATCCGGCCTGTACCTGCGCCGGGCGGAGATGTGCGCTGATCCTCGCTCAATTCGCCCCGTCCACACCCAGAGTTAAAAGTGAAGGATGATGTGGGCAAACAGACGCTAAGCCAGCGCCTGAGGAGACGTGTGATGTGGTGTTAAATACAGAGGAGGAAGAGCGCGTTTTCGTCTCGCGCACAATAAAGAATCATTACAGGTAAATAAAAACAGTCGGAGCGGGGACACGTGAGTGCGTTGGGACGTGTGAGCACAGGTAACGCTGCACAAACACTCCTGGAGCTGTGAGGACGCTCTCAGATAAACCTAAACTCAAAGCTGAGATTAACACTGAAACTAAACCCTCCAACAGAACCGGGCAAAAATGTCCTCGCGTCTCAACATTGCTGTCTGACATTGGTCCTCATAGATATATAAGTACAAGAGCACACACACACACACACACACACACACACACTCAGGGCTACATTCTTCCATAGTGAACAAAGACGTCAGGACAATGAGCTGAAATCCTGTTTTAACAATATGAGAGCTACTTGATCGTCTCATCATCTTACAGCCACTGAAACACACCTGCCTGAGTGTGTGTGAGTGTGTGTGAGTGTGTGTGTGTGTGTGTGTGTGTGTGCATGTGCAAAAAAAAAAAAAAAGTGATAAAAAGTTCATTCTTGGCCTGACAAAACACACAAGGTCCATTCAGCAGCTGTTCCGGAGCTTTCGATCGTATCGTTAGGTTTTTCCTCTGCAGCTGCAATGGAACTGAAGCCGACCAACAAGTCAACCAACAAATCCTTCAAATTAAAAGACAAAATATCAACAACAACACTTAGAAAATCACGATTTAAGGTTTGGTAAGATTTAAGCACAAAAACATTGTGGAACAGTTCAGGATCGATTGAGGTCGTACTTTAATAAAACAACATTAACTGTAGCTCTCGTGTTAAAGTCCAGTTTGACCCAATCAGTCCACGCTGACCTGCTCCTTAGACAAGCTTTGTCGCTCTATAACAACATCACCAGGTGTCATTATTACTACGGCCACTAGAGGTCTTTGTCACGTAAGCACAATCACCTTGTCCTCCTTCTTGTCACATTACTGTGAAAACATGTTTTGCACTTTGGCTCCACTGACCCTTTATGCTAAGGTAAAGGTTGTGGAGATTAAGTGGAAGGAATGTAAAGCTGCTACACGATCTGACACGTCGCGCTGAAAGTTACGCCACTCCAGACAAAGAAACGCCGCGCTCGTAATTTGCATCGCGAGCTGACATAACATGATGGAACAGGCACGTTCCCGATCGTCTGCGTGAATTCAACACTGCGTTCATTCTTTCTGTCATCCTGGCATTACCCGGCTAATGTTCCCCAATCAATCTCCGCTGTTTGCTAATACTTTACTGTCCAAACACTTACATCTAGCGGAGAATTTTAAAAGCCATCTGTAAGACCTGTATGCTTAAACCCCTCGCTCCTCATACACCTCTGATTGGCAGCTCGTGGGCAAGCGGCCGACGTCTGGACTTGCCCGTTCATTCCTACGGGGTCTGCTGATGTTATCCGGATGGAGGCTGAGTCTACGGTTACGATATACATTTTCTGAGGCGTACGGCTGAGACGACAGAGCGTGACGTGACAGGACAGAGATAAAGCTCTGTGAGCTTGTGATATGGTGCGAAGGTGTCGTCCTCAGATTGAATAAACAAGAATACATTTCAGTTTGCATTCACAGGTTACAGCACTTGTGTTATAGAGTAGAAGAAATAATATGTGTATGCAAAGCACAATTAAATAGTTTCATTCGAACCAGATGATCTAAACTCAGGAACTAAACCTGGTCAAGTTATAAGACGAGGTGGCCGAGTGGTTAAGGCGATGGACTGCTAATCCATTGTGCTCTGCACGCGTGGGTTCGAATCCCATCCTCGTCGATAGCTTTATCTAATACTTGTTTTCTTGCCAAGAGTTAAATGAGAAGATCAAGACAAATTTCATAACTGGGTGTTTAATACAGAGCTTAGTTCAGCTTAGAATAAAGACTGAAAACAGGTAAGTGAAAATGGCCTGTTTGGTTCAACTAACTAACTTTCATTCATCCAAATTTCATTTACTATGATATAAAGAAGTAAACACACATTTAAGAAGCTTGAACATTCAGAATCTTTGGTTGCTGGTTGCTAATTAACTTACTTAAAATTGACTTGATGATTTAATGTGAAAAACAGTCTTGTCACACAGAAAGAGATGAAGTGTCTGAAGGCAAAACTGCCTTGAATCCTAAAATTGACCCTTCACTCTTTCCGTACTAAGTGCTGCACAGGAATCTGTTAAATCCACATCCTGTCAATCAGCATGTCATCACACGTCAACCAATGGGAGTGCAGAGTTTACTCCAACACCTGTCAGTCAAAATTCCATTATGCAAAACAAACCAATGAACTCGATGATTACTGAAAGAAGGAGCCGCTGCCAAAACTGAAATCCACTGAGTGACAGTGAGGGAGGGAAAAATGAATTTGGACCCTGGAAGACTCAAAATTTCACCTTCATCTGAACCTGAACCTGACGTTGAGCAACGACTTCAAGGGAAGAAGAAGCGTGATTGGACATTGTGGCTGCTTATTCAACTGAAGGAGACCGAAGGGCAAGAAAGAAGGAGTGTCTTTCCTCTCTCCAACGTCCTCCTGTTATCTCTTATCATCACATCTCGTCCTTGTTTTGTCTTCCCTTCGTCCTTCGCCTTTTTCTTCTTCCTCCTTTCTCTCCATCAAATCCCTCCTTATCTTTTATTGCTCCCCTCCCCATCACGTCTTCCTCTCTGGTCCATCTGTGACCCTGACATCCACCACAGGAGATTCACCAGCTGTGTTTGGGCCTCCAGCGTTCCTCGTTTACTTCTGTTTATTCCACGCTGTGTGTGTGTGTGTGTGTGTGTGTGTGTGTGTGAGCAGTATGGACTGTATATAAGCACTCGAGCATGAGCATGTGCACGTTTTGTGTACTTGTACACAAGCTCACATGAGTTTGTGTGTGTGTGTGTGTGTGTGTGTGTGTTCCTCTGGACCAGGCCACCCAGCTGGAGGCGGGTCATCTATAACTTCGCCAGACAGCGGAAATTTGTGAGGCTGAAACAGGACGTCGCTCTCGGCCGCTGACATGGCCGACGGCTGCACACGCAAAGCAAGTTGTTGATTGCAAACAGAATGTATAGAACATCAGGAGAGGGTCTGCTCACTTTGTGGAGCTTTTTTCAACATGTTTTAAAGCTTCTGTAATTCATTTAAAATGCCAGTTCATTCTTACTATACCTGACATCTGAATGTTTTCCTTGTAAACTTTTTGCAAATCATGTTGCTGTGTTTCAACTTTCATAAAGTATTTTTCTTATCTTCCACACGGCCATTGGCTTCCATTCACTCCTGCATGCTATCAAAATCAATTATCAGTTTGAGATTTAATCCATCACATGTTTTGGAAAATTGTCACTACTAAGGTAAAGTACACAAGATTTGTTGCTATGGGCTTAAAAACCTACAATAACACTGTTACATCAGTCATCGTGAACTTTAAATCCAGATGCATTTTGGGACTTCAGATAGTAAACAGTATCCCCTCACCGTTTCCCAATCTCTAATCCGGCTAAGACTGTGTTAACGTTGTGAAACGCTTCAATATCGCAAACTAAATCCAAACGTGCTGCAAAACATGGATTTCCTGGCAGAGTCAAAGTAAAGATTTAGAGAGTTAAGCTGCCACATCTCCCCTGACACCGAGGACGCACAGAAAAACAACCTGCAGACACACAAGGAACTACAGCTACATCCACACTGATACGTTTTTATCTTCCTCCGACCTTTCAGAAATCACTGAGACTTCTAGTTTAAAGCTGCCGTGTCGTCTGGACTTTTGCAAACACCAACGTTTGCTTCCTCTGTTGGGTCTCATCAGTCACCGTGTCTTTCCTTTGACGACCCCAGAAGAAGTCAAACAGCATCAGCCCGTATCTATCCACAAGCTTTGACGACCGGCAGTTCATTCAATGCGGATAACGAATCACAGACATCGCTGACCTGACCTGAGGGGTCATGTGATGCGTTTTTGTTAGTCTGAACAGAGACTGGACTTTGGACTTTTATCCAAGAAAGATGACGGGAAAACATAATATCACAATACTACTTATTCCTTCAAAATCTTACATAAGTGCAATTACACAAGTATTATCATTATATAAGTGATGCATTAATGTGTCAGCATCATTTCAACAGCTTTAAACACTGCTGGGTAGTTTAATCCATAATAATACATCATGATTTATTAGTTGATTTATGTTTAGTTTTAATCACCTGAATCTGCAAAGTAACTAATGTCATCATATAAAAGCAGTCGAGTCGAAAGTAGAATATTTGTACGTTTATTCCAGCAGCTCTGTGAGGAAATGTTGTGAAATGCAGGTTTCGCAGCACCTGCAGGAGTTTTTGGATCAAATCCTAACTGGCTGATAAACACTTGTAAATATGACACGATCCTGACATGTCAGACCTCCCAACACATATTACTGTAAATATCAATCACTTTGGACTCCTTACAGCTAATGTGTCAACACACACACACACACACACACACACACAGACGTATATCCTGTGACCTTTCTCATCGTGTTTCTGTCTACGTGTTTGAAAAGTTTCCAGACAAATAATCTATTAAATTATCTTTTGTCCAAACTTGTTCACGTGTGATACACCGAGCCGACGAGGTCTCCAGAAACAGGCCCTGACCTCTATAAACACCTCCGCAACCAGCGTGAAGCAACACTGTTTGGCTCACTGATGACTGAGATACAATAAAAAAAGCAATTTAATATTTAGTGTGTGTGTGTGTGTGTGTGTGTGTGTGTGTGTGTGTGTGCAGGTGTGTGTATGTCAGGAGAAGCTGTCAAGTCTAACGATAACACATCATATTAGCTGACGTGCAAAATCCAGGACGCTTTGTTCCAAGAAAAACACCCACAGAAAACACTCCCACATTAATATCTCTGGACATGTGACCTACGATAAATGATGATGAAATGATGACGCAATCCCTCGTCTGTCAAAAATGCTTCTTAATTAATTAATCACGTATTTAAGACAAAGCAAAAATAATAAACATTTTCTCGTTCCAGCTCCTCAAAAGAGAAGAAATGCTGCTTTTCTCTGTTTTGTATCATCGTGAGTTGAGTTTTGTTTGTTTTTTTATTTTCTGATAAAAAATAGATCAATACAAAAACTGACAAATTAATCAGTAATAATGAGGAAGTCATGTTTGAGTATCAGTACCACTACACTAACATACAGTGGTGGAAAGTAACTAAGTACATTTACTCTAGTACTCTACTCTACACTTGTAATTTGACTCTGATTATTAATGCAAAACTGTTTTGTACTAAAAGTAATTTTAACTACTTTGATCACTGTTGAACAGTTGAACCGTAATCAATGCATCACATTTCAGAAGGTCATCATTTGCTGCTCACTTGCACACATGTAAAAACCTGTATTCACACGCACACACACACACACACACACACACACACACACACACACAGCTCCCTCTGTTTCTTTCCTCTGGGGAAGGATTGTGCCGTCGTGATGGAACAGAAACATTGCTATTAGACAGGATTAGGACTCGACCTGCCTCGCCTTGTCGTCTCTCTCCCTCTCTCTCTCTCTCTCTCTCTCACTCTGTCTCTTTTTTCTCCTTCATGAACATAATTAGAGACTTAAGGGGGGCAATAGCAATTTTATCATGTTTTTTAAGGACAAAATAAACCGGGGCGAGAGCGGGCACGCAGACAGAACGGGAGCCAGGTAACATGTTTTTGCTAATACCTCTCGTGCTGGTTTGTGTATCCTCGGGTCCTGAGCCTGCTTCAGACCTGCTCTGGTCCCTCAGCGTGTTTCTAAAACTAGATTATTATCAGTGAGAGAATGATCTGAAACATCTGGGACACTTTGGTGATTTCGTGCCAAACCTCATCTCCTTTAGCAGGCACCTTCATAGGTCAAAGGTCACTTAATGAAAGCTCCATTTTTCAGATTGTATTCTGAAAGTTGGCTGTTGTTGTTTGCCATTTCCAGCTTAATGTTTTTTATAAAGGTGAAATATACTTTATTTATTCATATTCATCCATTTTTTCTTTTCACCAAGAACTCAAAATCTCAAAGCAAATATCACTCTTCCACTCTCAATGTGTAAACTTTTAATGATGCTTTCTGAATAACAATGTGCAAAACTGGATTTTTGATCTATTCAGAATCAAACAAATTCCTGGATTCAAGCATGTGAATCCAATGACTTCTCCTCAGATGTGGACAGAAGTACGACAAGCCACTACTTCTTATTTCAGTTTCAAGCTCAGGCTCCCGTCGCGACCTCCCTGCTGGTATTCAGACCTCCAGCCAAAGTTCTGTCCGAGAGTCCGCATCGTCAGAATATGAGCTTCCGGTAGGGGTTTGGTTTCTGTCACGGCTGCTCTCCAGTCGAAGCTATAAATCCTCTCTGAGAGCAGGACGGTGACATGAAAATAGAGCCAAAGTATAAAGCCAAGTATAGAACAGCGAGTCACTTTTAAAGTGCATGCAGGGTCAACAGTCACTGCAGAGTATCAGAAGAAACACCTGACTTCAAGAGAAGTAAAATAAAAGTCAAGTTTGGAAACATGAAGACGGCCCTTTTGGCAATCACATCATTCTTTCAGTGCAACAAAAAAGTTGGGATTCCCCCAGCTCGCACAGTTTTTCCATTGTTCCAATCACCTCTCCCATTGCCAGTGGAAATGATTAATCATCGTTTTTATAAGCCGTGTTGTTGAAAGACAAATTCCAAAGTCTAAATTTATCTGTCCGTCCTCCGCCTTTCAGCGCAGGCACACTTGGAACGAACCTCCTCAACCCTCCGCGTGCCAACGAAGGCAAACCGGGCACAAACAGCCGGGAACGGGCGGCTCGGTGATGTCACCCGACGGCAATAAAAAGATCCCCGAGATGTTGCACGCGGCAAAAATCTGCAGTCGACAGAGATCGAGACAAAAGAAGAGACTCAGGTCGGAGCCAAAACAAACTGCGAGCCGCTGTCCGGACAAGAGCGCAGACAAAGAGGGGGAAGAACGCCGCGTGAGCAATGGAGCACATGAGATGTGTGTTTAGGTGCAAATCAGTCATAAATTACACGCCGACGAGGCAGATGGGAAAGGAAGGACCGGCACAAAGACGTGTGGAGAGAAAAGAGCAGTTGGCACCACAGATTTTTGGTGACTGTCATGTTCTGACTTGTAAAACGAGACAATGCAAAGGTAGAAAAAGCCAAACCTGCTCAGAAAAAAAAACACAAGCTCAACTTTTCTTCAGCTGTGCAAAGTTCATTTGTACGTGTTCATGTACATGCACGTGTATTCATTTGTGTGTTCAACTATGATTAAGGCAACAACCAAAACCTTTGGTCACGGTTAGAGAGAGATCGCGGTGGCACTGAACCCTGAGGACGCAGGGTTGGATGTCAGGTTCAAACGGCTTTCAAAGTCCTGAGAGACTAAATCAATCCGGAGCACCTGAGGATAGACGAGAGTAATATGGATGAAATCCTCAATATATATACTTTGATTTCTGGACAGGAGCTAGAAATTAACATTTCTAGTTCGGCTCATTGATTTGCTCACAAAGGCCTAAAACACCCAGAGACAGTGAAGGGACAAACATGAACAGTTGCTGGTTGACATATTGTCCTACAGTATACATCTGCATTTCGACCACCTCTAAGATTCAAAAAACAAAGTCTGCAACTGTTCACCTTTTTGTTCTCCACATCTTCTAACTGTCTCATTTTGTCTTGGCAGTGAAAACACAAACTGCAACCAACTGGGCCGAAAGTCCACATGGGACTATTTCATTGTAAGCAGGTGGATTTAAGGTTCTGCGAGTAAACATCCCACTTTCTGTTCGAGCATCTGGGTTTGGTTTCCTCCCTTCTCACTGTGCAACATGTGTTTATTTCGCTGAGTGGATTATCGCCGTGATGCATCGCTTCCTCTTTCAAGTGTTGATAGAACAGACTTTATATCTAAACCAGGAAATGTTTAGACAGACTTCGACAACACAGGTCGGTGTTTGTGGTGAAATAATACGAGACAGAAAAGAATATTTATGATTTGATTTCAATCAGAGTAGCAGAGTAGAGACGAGCAGACATATGATGCTAAAGATAATATTTACATTCAAACTGGAGGATCCATTAGCGCAGCGTGATGTTAGCGTCAGCTGTGAGATACGAACGGAGCCGAGGACGACGGGAGACGCACTGCAGCCGAGTAAACACGGAGTTAACCTGTCACAGCCTCCGAACGTGGTTTTATTCACGTGAAATATGAAAGAGTCAAAAGTCAATGAAACAACACTTCAACCTGTGTTTTTTGGAGGAGCTACTTTCCATAACTTTCCCCGGTTGGTCATGAAGCAAATGAGCCAACTTCAAACTTCAAAAACACGATTCTAAATATGTGAACTGTGAGAAAATAGAAACGGTTTCAAGACATAAACAAAGACATGTAAAGACACACACACATGAAGTGACAGTGCCTCCTGATAAGAGCTCTGATTATCAGCCCTTTGAACAGCCCTCGCCTGGAGGGCGACGGGGGCTTCTGAAGAGGGGAGGGGGGAGACTGAGGGAGGGAGAGGAAGATAATGGAGGAGTAAAGCGATTAACACAAGGATGTATGACGTGAAAACAGAGTGTGATGGTTGAACTGATGGGAGAATAGGAGGAGGAGGAATATCCTGAAACCACATCTGATCTCACCTGTGTGGATTCTGGTTTTGTACCTTGGAGCCATATGTGGAGGGAAGATGTGTTCATATATGTGTGATATATGTGTGTGTGTGTGTGTGTGTGTCCATACATCACAATAGAACAGCAATTACAGCTCATATAAGAGGCAGAAATCTGAGATACAGCTAATGCGCCTGAGTAGAGCAAAGAAACTTGTCACACACACACACACACACACACACACACCTTCACCAGTGTAGTTTAAGGTTTCGTCTGAACAACAAGTGTAAACCGAGCAGCGGGTCCCCACAGATCGACGTCAAAGGATAAATGCCCCCTTACACTGTGTGTGTGTGTGTGTGTGTGTCTAATGCATGTTTGTGTGCGTGAGTGAAAGGAAGAAATGTGTGTGTGTGTAGCAGGATGACAGCCTGGTAAAGATCATATAGGGCGAGATCCTTATGTCCACCACAGTCTTCATTTTGGGCAAATCAAGAAAGACCAAGATGAAGAAAACAGATATTCTCAAAATGTTGAACTATTCCTTTAAAGCTTCTCTGCCATCACATTTAGATCAGGTCACTTTAATCTGTTTAATTTGTCACATCGACATCATGTAGGTGATCAGGTCATCAATGATCCATCAGACTCCACTTGAGCTTGATTATCACTTTATTCTCTTAAAAAGCCGACGTGCACCTCAGGTTACCTCAGCGTATCCCGCCGCCCTGCCAAACAATGCCTCTCACTGCCAACCAAACGCTGCCAACCAGGAACTATTTTTAGCAACGGAAGTCTCACTAACAGAGGTGCAACTTCACGTCTCTGCTTCTTCTCCCTCCTTGTCGAGGTGGTGTGAATACAGGGCTAACCTGGACACAGATTTCAGTGTGTGTGTGTGTGTGTGTGTGTGTGTGTGTGTGTGTGTGTGTGTGTTCACAAAAAGCATGACACACAGCAGGTACGTGTCCTGAATAGACTTTTGTGGTTTATGGTGTACATTCATGTATTTAAAGGGTGTGTTTGCATCCATCAGGGTGTGTGTGTGTGTGTGTGTGTGTGTGTGTGTGCATACTGTTGAATTCCACACCTGCAGGCTGAAAGACAACACACCTCCGGCACGAGAGCCACAGACACATGTTCTCTCTCTGTTTATCCTGTCTTCCTAAACTGATGCAGTTTAAAGGAATAGTTCAACATTTCGGGAAACACATTTGCTTCCTTGCAGAATCAGATGATCATTTAGATTAAAGTCATTATATCATTGATAATATATTCATGACGCTTTGGTCCTCAGAGCTTCATCAGATCAAATTCATGAATTTAATCGAGAGTGAATGAGTGTTAATGTACAAGTTCAAATCGTAAAAATATAATTAGATAAAGCAAAGAAAACATAATAAAACATAATAAAACAGAAAGTACCAGAAGCCAAATTGATAGATATTTTAGTTAAACTAAAGTCAGGTTAAAGAACTGAGTTACATAAACTAGTACCAACTTATCTTATTCACGCCATTATGTCATTCATCCCTCAATTTCCTCCGACCTCAACCACTTAATTCTTCATGAGTCAGGTCACGCTGGCAACAACAGCCTCGACCACAGATGAACATTAAGTTGTGGCTGAGGTTCACCCCAGCACCAGACACCACTCCACCATCAAACCTATTCAATCAGCGGATTTTGTCGGGATTTATGAGACAGACAAAATTTCCCTCTGCTGAGTCATTCTCCATCCGTCCATCAGCTGCATCCACTTCATGTGTCGTCTGGCTTCTTTTTTTTTTTTTTTTTTTTTGCTCATTGAAGTGGAGCTGCCTGTGCAAACACTCGAGCCCACATGAAAAACAGAACGTGCATTTCACTGTCACCGCAGTCTGCTTGTGCGGCTACCGTGCAGTCAGACTGATGTGTCCTGACCACGAGGGTTAAAGTTCTGATTCATCGCTGGGCGTGTTCTTCTGTTTACAAAAGAGAGAGGTGTGTTGAGGAGAGAGAGAGAAGCACCGAACCCCTGCGAGCAGACCCCGACCTCTCAGTTCCCCTTTTGACCACAGGGGGCGACATGATTCAGGCATCACAAACACAGGGGAAATTCCACTTGCTGACCCCAAACACACACACACACACACACACACACACACACACACACACCTGGGAGAGCCTGCGGTGGTGCATTAAGACCACAGGAATTGTTCACTCCATTAAATTTCACTTTTACCCTCCTGACTAACAAACAGCAGCTTCACTCCATTAAATCTCTGACTAACTAACTCGTCTGGAGTCTGTTAAACTTTAAGTAACGTTTGTTTTAACCTGCTTGGAGGAGCAGACGGGCGGGGTCAGTCTGGATCGCATCAAAGAGCACGTCAGTCAAAAGAATCTGACAGATGATGTCGACGTGATCCCAGTTTGGAAGGTGTTTTTTTTGTCTTTGCCGGGAGGTCAGAGGTCAGGGCCGGTTTCAGAGCAGCACCCCGGAGCTGGACCAGGTTCGGTTTCTTGCTCAAAGACACTTCAGGAGGTGAACCAACAACTGGTTTGAATCTGAAGGATAAACTCAGCCTTAATAAAAAATATTGTTCAAAGGTTATTCATGATAATATACATAAATAAATCTTATATATCTGTATCTTTGTCCTCCAAGACTTATTGAATTAATTAATATTCATAAGTGCTTTTCGCCTACGTTTTTTAAAATCACATTAACTGGCAACTTTTAGTGACATGTTTTAAATTGTTACCACAGACATCAAGTACATTTTCTTTTTTCTCTTATCAGCAACTCACTGACATATCTATCTATATAATTTTGTATAGTTTGACAAACTGGGTCTTCTCTCCCATAAACTCTCAGGATCCAGTGAATCCTCGTGTGCTGAGAGCTGTGACGTTAACAGACCTGGAGCTCGGTGTGATTTCCTTAAATGGAAAAGACACGTGAACCTTCAACGTCTTTCTGAGCTTGTTTTCTCTCATGGATTCGTCCTCTGAAATTCTATAAAGCAGATATGTTAAATAGGAGTTCTGAGCGACTCGTCTCAGTCTGATGTGTTTCTGAGATCAACTGAAATATCCATAAATGGTAACGGTTCCAAAACCTCCGGGTGAAATAAGCCGTCAGACGCAGCAAAGAGAGAAGCTTCAGTTTGGCCGTCGCTCTCAAGGACCCTTGAAAAAGACCTTGAGATGAAACCAGACGTCAGGCCGACTCTGTTTATGAGCTTTTTATTGGACGTGTCTGCGGCAACGTTTCTTATTTTCAGTCATTATCTTGTGAAGTCTGAAAAACAACGCTGGTTTGGCCAAAAAGGAATTTCTAAATATTTTGACCAACATTGTGTCGCAAAGGTCTGAGTGAAACAGAAAGACAGGAAGTGTGATGAAACATAATTTACATAACCAAGATTTTCAGCAGTGATTCAAACAAGTCGGGAGCAAATTGTACTAAAAGCCTCTTGTGTCACTGTGTCAAAACTCAGTGAATGAGTGATATGATGCAACTCAGTGTCAAGGTTTAACGTCCGGTTAGACTTTCAAAATAAAGCTTGCAGACAAACATTTCAGGTGACGGTCGCAGCTCGATGAGGTTTAGGCACCGAAACTACTCATAGGAAAAGATTATGAATTATGAAAGTTTGAAAGTCATGCTGAGTATCAGAAAAACATTCATGTCCATGTGGAATCTATAGATTCAATTTTGCGCCATGAAGGTTGAAAATGTACAAGAAGAAGCAACAAGCAGGTATTTGAGAAAACCATTCAAACAAAAGTGCGATCCCACAGTGTAACCAGGGTTCGAGTATGTCTGCATATAAGTGGCCTGCAGGCAGAAAAAAACTCCCAGCTATGCCATGCTATGCTATAGACCCCCCCCCCCTTCACCAGTCAGTCAGCTTTTCAGCAGCTCCTAAAGCAGCATGGTGAGGTTAAAATATCACCCTGACGCTCCTTCCTTTGTGTTCCCATCCACCTCTTTCTCTTTCTCCCAAACACACAGCCGGGCACGTTTGTGTGTCTCTATATGTGTGTGTGTGTGTGTGTGTGTGTGTGTGTGTGTGTGAGGCAGAGAGGCCAGGACTGCAGAGAGAACAACAGAGTTACCTACAGACCATTAGACTTTGATGGGAACCAGTAAAATACAGCCTGAAGCTGTGAATGGGACGGACAGAAAGGAGTGTGTTAGTGTGTGTGTGTGTGTGTGTGTGTGTGTGTGTGTGTGTGTGTGGAGGGGGGAGGTTCACATATAGGAATGTTCAAGGACGAGCCAGAAAGAGAGGGAACTCAATTATTTGGAGATATATGTTTTAATAGATTTATATTTTAACTCTGCATTTTTGCTGAAAACTGATCAATTAGATCAACTTGTGAATTTCCCCATTGTGGGATGAATAAAGGTTTAATTTATCTTATCTTAACTTATTTAAATCAAACTTACTTTCTTGGTTCTGGGAAACATTGATATCTGACTTTTCTTTTTGTCCTTTCTGGTACCTTTGCTGCTTCCAGGTGAATGTAAGTATTATGATGTAAACACAAGGTCTTTTATTCATGTGACTAAAGAGAGGAGACAAAAAGTTGGATCATTATGTGTCATGTGAAGACGATGTGGTTTAAAATCAGTCCGTCCTCAGGCTGCAGCTCCAAAGAAAAGAGAAACTAGAGAAATGGAGACTTTAGACAATAAAGTAAGAAAGAAAGCAGCAAGAGATCCTTTTACATGACGGACAGTCGGAGGAGGAGGAGGAGGTGGAAATGAGCTTTCGTTTTTTTTTTTTCTATCCCACTTGAAGGTCTCTCCACTAAATCACAAAGTTGTCGACTCCCACCTGTGAAGTTAAGACGAGCACGCACACATAGACACAAAATAATGAGAGAGAGGCGTCGCAAAGTGCCTCCTCTCCTTCGTGTTGGGGGTCCTGAGGCGATGTATGTATTTATGTACGTCTGAGCCAGTCAACAAGACGCAGCTCTTCACATGAGTCTGAGCGGAAGCTGCGGCTGTGGTTAGCTATGATGAAAGTAAAGCACTGGAGGTGACATCGTTTAAGGCGGTTTAAACAATCGCTGCCTTCCTGTGGCTCGCTGACTTACACTTTAAGGTGGCGAGGCTCACAATGGGAGAGGAAGTTGTGGATTAAAGAACTAACGCAAAGAAGGGCAACCTTAAACAAACAGCAATTTCTCTGGCCTGAACATCTGTCGTCTTGGGTTTACGGCTCGGTGAATAAAGCGAGTTGAGGGTTCAGGGTTCAACTGGGGCCAGAAACACTGCGAATGGATTCACTCATGACACTGAAAGCTTCTTTACATCGGATGATTTATGCACATTCTTCTTCCTGTGTCTTATTTTGGACCAAACTACTTTGCATATCGCATTCTGGAGCTCTGGAATCTCTTCTGTAGGGGCTCTTATTTTGAAACTAACTTTGTGCACATTGTGTTGGAAGGACAAATTCTTTCAAACATCATGTTTTAAAGTGAAAATCTTTGCACGTCATTTTTCAAAAAAGGAAGCTGCTTTATTTGTCTAAATTTCAGAACAAAACTCTTCGCATGTCTTATTTTGGAATGAAAAAATCTTATTAACAAAGTTTATTTTGGAGAAAATCTGCTTTGTCAGAAGGAAGCTCTCTGCTTTTCTTATTCCAGAGTGAAACTGCAGACTGGAATGTCTGCATCTTCTAAGCGTTCCTGACATTTATCACTTAACGTTTCCTCACTCGGATGAATCCAGCTTCTGATGTTAGAGCAGCTGTTTGTGGTCGTGCTTCTTACAGGAAGAAGTGTCACTCAAAGGTCTCGTCCTACTGGTCGAAACAAAGTCAAAAATGACTTAGCAACAAAAACCTTTAATCCAACTGATGCAAAAAGTTAAGAAATCCATGCACACCGGTGTTTGCATGCATATTTCAGCATGCTACGACAGAGCTGGAGTAACCCCGACACAGACAGGAGATAGAGCAGCAGGGAAATGTCTGTGATACCTGCAGGCGAGACCGTGTTGACATACTTCTATTATTAAAGAAACATCAATCTGGATACCATAGACAACGGCTCGCCTGCAGTAATGTTCAAAATAATAGGAATCACAGCAGAGTTTGGACTTGGGGGGTGATTTTTTTTTTCATCTGGGAAAGGTTTGGCATGTCGAAGCAAAATGAGGGCTTGACAATATCTGCTCGTGCTCGGGCAGACAGGGACCGTGTATGCTTGCACGCAATGCGAACACAAAGAACGCGAAGGAATGCTGAGGTTGGTTTTGTGAATCAGCGCAGCAATTTCCTTCAAAGACGTTATGAAAAACCAATGCAATGCGCGGATTCTGGCCTGCAAGTCGACGCTGAGGGCGCCGTCGACGTGCACCAGGACAAATTCCTACACATTCTCCCACTGCACTGACACTAATAAATAAATGTGCCTTTGCTGTGATTTTTCCTGTCAGCTCCTCCTTTATTACCCAGGACTGACCCTGCTCCCCTCTCTGGTATCTAGGTGCACTGCAATGCAAACTGAATCCAAGCATGTCTTTCACATGTACCATGTGTAATTGAATCGTCTCTGTAATGAGTGCACGGTGCCAGCGGAGGCCATATATCGCACTAAACATCCCACCACATACCGAGTCTCAGTCGCCAGTATCCATGTGAGGAGCACAGGCATCTGCTGCCGGACATTTAGGACACTTCAGGATGGAGAAGAGTGTCTTATACAACGATGTGTGGAGTCAACTTCAGGCTGAATCACTGCACAGGCTCAGTGTTTCCTGGAGCTTTAATTAGAAGTCGTCAATAGATTTGTGAATGTAATTATTATAATTGCAGCGATGATTTCAGCTGGGAGTTAATGTGGCTTTGTGGAAGAAAGATATAACGACGCAAAAGCAGTCAACAAGAAGAGATTATCGTCTCAGACCCCCCAGTTTTAGGAGTCACAGCCCTGAGAGTTAATGAAAGTAAATTTATGTAGTAAATTTACTCAAGTATGTATTTCAGAACAATTTTGATGTGCATTAATTCAGCTTCTGATACATTTCAGAGAGCACTTATGTTCTAAGTATTTTTACATTGTCAAGCTACTTTAATTGTTTCTTCCATCACTGTACATCGATCACCTTTCTGTAGAAAGTTCAAATGACCCCATATATAAACTCCTGAACTTTAGTTTGACGACACTGGTCCAGGTACTGAATTATATACAGTGTGTGTGTGTGTGTGTGTCATTAACATAATCTCTCATGAAATCATCTTCCAGAAATAAGCCCTGGTGCATTAACTCGAGACGAGCAGGATGTAACCTGACAAACCTGGAAGCAGAAGCAGTCAGACGACCAGCTCGTACCTCGAGCGGTCGATCCGTTTCGACCCACCTGGTTTTTTTTGGGCTGTCGTGTATTTTATTCAAGCTGCTTATTAAAGGTTAGAAGGATCTGAGAATCAGATCACGAGGGATTTAAAAACATCTGAGGCCAGACTTAATTACACCTTAGACGTATTTATGAAAACAGCTCACAGGAATTTTTAATTGTCACTTGTTTAGTGTCACATTTCCACAGCTCCTCCCAAATATCTGTTGCTATTCCTCTAAATCCTTTGTCAAAGATCATATTCAAAAACAAGCCTGAGCTTTACAGTGGGAATCTTTGCCAGCCTATATTTGCACATATTAGACTCTAAATATGGGATGTGAGCAGAGAAACATGCTGATTTGAGAGCCGTGAAGTTTGGGTCTAAATATAGATCAGTTTCTCATCTTACAATCACAAATAATCACACGGTGCCAAACCTCGAGCTCGACGTGTCCCTCCGCTGTTTGTGTTTGTGTGTCTGAGATACTGCGCCCGTATTCACCCGAGGAATCTCTTTATCTGATTTACTTTCACTCTCAGTCATCGGCATCCCAAAACAAGCGCCTGCCAGCTCCGTCGTTTCATTTCTGCTTCTTGATTCTTCTAGAGAAAAGTTCACCGGGCCTGAAAAACCATTTTAATACCTGCGCAGATTTTGAAAGCGCAGTCAGATGTGCTGAGTGAACTCTTGCACAAGTTCAACTTCCTCTAACTCTGCCTGATGATATCTTAAATTTATTGAGTCTGGATGAAGCTCAGCCATGATGAAATCACACAAAGCACCTGTTCAGCAGTGTGGGAGCAGAGAAAATGTGCAGATGTAGAAAACCATTACAGAGGTCGAGGTTTGAAAACTCTGTACATGAAGGCACCTCGCATTTTCCCTGCATTTATATCTGTGCTAAAAGCAGCTGTACAGAAAAAGGACTTTGTGGTTTTGTCACAAATGGCGCCAACATGGAAATGAAGCCGCAAAGTAACAAAATGTATGAATAACTATGCAGGAAAAGAGAGATGAATGAAGGGAATCAAAGTCTCTGAGATTGGTTTCATGCAGAAAGAGAAAAACTAAACCTGTTAAAAGCTCCAAACTGCCAGTATGTAACCACACATCAATAACAAGGTCAAACAGAATCAATCATGTGGATGAGAAGCCAAATGATTCCTCTCCAGATGTTCCCTCCTCTCCTGAGGTCAAAGGTCGGGGGAGTGAAGATGCACCGAGAGACGGAGACAAATGAGATGCAGGAAGTGAAGGAGAGCAGGTGTGTCGACCTGCGCCCCTCTCGTCCTGCACCGTGTTTAAAATGACTGATGCCCCGGCGCCCAGACACATTTGTCTTTCTGCTGTTTCATCGACCGTTCAGTCTCACAGCCCGACATTAGCGTGTCTGGGCCGTGACGACACAAAGAGGAAGCGGAGGTCATGCGAGATGTGGATGAGACGATAAAAACACTAATAAAACCTGCGGAGGGATTGTCACTGTGTTTATAGTCTGTAAAATACAAGACAGAAAAACACACAGCTGTCAACTTCGAATGTGATTGATATCCTGTCAAATGACTCGATGTCAAATATATGAAATTCGTTCATTCGTGCTTTAAAACCTGACACGAGTCTGTACAACAGTCGTCACCTGAGCTGCTGCCAAGTCTGTGTGTGACATACATTCCTCTATCTCGCATGTCTCCTCTATCTCCTCATGAGTTACATGACAGGACAAGAGACGTACATAGCTGTCCTTCACCACCGTGAGAGTGTATGGGAGGAAGTGTGTGTGTGTGTGTGTCTGTCAGCAGGGAGGCATGTGGACCCAAACACACAGCTGCTTTTCCTCACACACTTTCCCTTTGAAACAAACTGGATGGTTACTTTCCTTCCTGCCCTCACTCCATCCATCTCCTCTGTCCTTCCCGTCTCATCATTCAACATCATTCTGAGGTTTGAACTGGCCTTGAAAGTCCTTGAAAGTTTGTAAGAGCTTGAAAAAGTTCTTTGCATCTTTTTTTTTCAAATTGTTTCAAAAACTAGTGAAAAATACGAACCAAGAGCTAAAAAAAAAGAATCTAAAAAGCTCTAGCTGTCAAAGACACAACACAACCTTCCTCTGTCTCCATCTCCCTCCTCCCTCACCTTTCAGCCCTTCCTCCAACTCCCCGACCCTGAAACAGAGGAAGGACCTCTGCAGGGAAGGAGGACGGAGGCACGGGAGGAATGAAAGCAGGCAGCGGTGGGTTTCTAGCAGAGCGGATCAGAGCGGACCGCCGAGGTCAGGAATGTCGTGTTGTCGGCCGCAGGGGGTCTGAAGCAGAGACGTCTTATAGGAACTCCACATTTACAAATCTGGGAATTCGAGGAATCCAAAGGGACAGTGAAGGAGGGCTGCTGTCTGAATTTTTCTTATCTGAAGAACGGGTTGGAAGATCTAAGAATTCCTGGGACGCTGCGTTTGGACAGGGGTCATTTGTTGAAGCGACGACTGCTGCCCCAAAGTCAGTGTAACGAATAATTAAGTGAATCCATCTTTGTTCTGTCTCTGCAAACACTTTTCACAGCAGGGAACTCCATAAGATGTTCTTCCTTGTTTTGGGGGGGAATTAAGATTGAGCATCTATTACTGCCAATGCATCTGTTTGAAGTCAGTCAGGTTGAACACTTTCACTAACTATCTTTAAGTTTAGTTCATATACTGTAAAAACACTGAGAAGACCATGACCACCATCTCTCCCCAATCATAACTAGTCCTGAAGCTTTAGTTGCAGACAGTCTGAGTCTGAGTCTGAGTTGCACTAACTATCAGTTGAAAACAAGACTGAGAGGATGCATCATCTGGGAACCTTGAATGAACCTCACTGTGGCATCAATCTAGTCAATGTCAAGATTCTGTGTTACGCTGACAAACTGAAAACTTCGTCCTGCTGGTGGCGCTGAATGAAAAGCCCGAGGATACCACAGCCATTAGGATTCATCATTCACTGAGGTATTTCACTCTGAACCACATTGAAACACGATTAAAACTCGCTTCACTTTACTTTGTGCATCTGTGTATGAACAGTTGTATGAAACACAGATTCCTGCTCCATCAAAACTAGAATTGTTGATAAAATAAAAACGTTAGCGTTGATGAACACACAAGCTCCAACCAGCTCTTCGGTTCAGGTGCACTTTGGCACTAAGACGGTGTCATTCTGCTTCCGTCCTGACAGATTTGGATGTTTCTTGGGAAAGTGAGTGAAAACGAAGATGACAGGATTATTATCAGCGCGGAAGGTTATCGTCTATCCACGCCAGCCTCCACACACTGACATGAAGCCAACGACAACACAGTGTGTAGCCGAGGCCGTGGAGCAGGTGGGTCATATCCTGTCTGGAGGGTCACCTGGACATTTCTGGACGCAGGTGCATCTGTGTTTGTTTTAGTCTTATACCTATAAAAATGGGAATTCAGGACACATACGGTAAATTTCCTGTCTGTGTGTACGTCGTCCCATCAAAGTAGGAATGTGATGCATCTGTCTTTAAAATTTCCTGTCTGTCCAAACCTATTCTGTGTTTGTGCATATGAGCATTGTTCCACGTCGGCTCTCGCACGCCCGACCCGGGTCACACAGCATCTGCAAATACCTTTCAGGGTTTGTTCTACTTTACGTTGGCGCCACAGAAACAATCACAGAAACGCACTGAAAAGTCACTTCAGTGTACTTTTGTGTGATTGGCAAACTCAGCTGGCGAGGTCTGAATCGCAGCGGCTCGCTTGGCCGTGACCACCTGGAACTCCAGGCAGGTTAAAACAAACACGAGGTGATATTTGCAAAGAGCGATCTGCAGCGGGATCTCGGTGTATTTAATCGGCGAGTATCGCTGAGGGAGCGCTGCACGGACATGTCTCCGTCGGGCCGAGCAGCTGGCTGCTTGTGTGCACCACGAACGCCTTCACACCTTTCCATTTGCAGTTCTGCGCCATTGCAATTCAATACTGTGAGCTGCATGCAGGGATCTGAACCGGAGCAGGCGTGTGTTTAGGTGAGAGTGTATCAGCATGTGTTTGTGATGTTTTGGCATCTTTGTGCACTTTCAACCTTCCATGTTTACTGGACACGCACAAAGAGGAAAGAGTCGCAAACACGCATGAGCTTCACGCAGCAGGTCGTGATCATCACAGCTTCTCTGCACAGTTTTGTTAGAATGAAAACTCGATGCAAGTTGAAGAGGTCAACCACAAATTCACTTTCAAGACGACAACAAAAGTAGATTAATAATCGACATCTGACGAACAAAATGACAAAAGCGGTATTTGAACAAACGAGAGCGACTGCATGTGGGATATTAAGAGGGAACTGGAATCAGGTTTAAGAAAGGACAAAGTAGATCAGAGGATAATGCAACAACTGGGGAAACCACAAACAGACAAACAACAAAGAGGTCCGACTACATTTTGCACCACTGAGGGTTTGTGTTTGCCGTCTGAAACACAGTGTTACTCCAACTGACTGACAGTATCGCCGGCCTCCCTCCGTTATAGTTCCCAGTCTGGCACCACACAGTGACACAATCAGAACGGCTTGTTCAGATTTTTCCATCATGTTGTAAGATTGGTGAAACACGCGTGGGCACGAGTCTCTCGACTGCTCTCATCTCATTGAAAGAATCATGTATTGTTCTCAATACATTCAGACTTTTTTCTCCAGCTCCATTTTCGTACATTGGACATGGGGCTCCTCAGGTGAACATGAAAAGAACATGTGCATCAACAAACATCCATCACTGTAATGAGAGAGTGTAATTACACAGGTATTCAAAGTGTGTGTGTTTCTATTTTAACCCGAGGCTTCACAAACAGGACCGTGCTCTGTAGTAACTCCCACAGGAATTAACATGAAGAACACTTTGGACTGTCAACTCAACTACTGTCAATCAGTCAAACCTTATGTGTGTGTGTGTCTCTCTCTCTCACACACACACACACACACACAGTCTCCCTTTCTCTCTAAATACCTCTGTAATTACGCTCTCTCACTCCACTGGGGGACATCTGTTGAAGTGATCTTAATTACCTGGAGCAGGTGATAGGTAGATGATGTGTAGGTCCTCTGAACACACACACACACACACACACACACACACACACACACACACAGACACACACACTGATAGCACCACGACCAGATCAGATCAGTTAAGTGTGTTTGGACGAACTGTGTTTAACGTGTCGCTGCGTCTGCACGACCTGCAGGCCTCAGATCCAGACAGATAGAGGGGAGAAGGATGGAGGTCGAAGGAGGAGGTGGAGAGGTGAGGTGAGGTGAGGTGAGGTGAGGTGAGGTGAGGTGAGGAGGAAGAAAAGCAGGAGTGAGGATGGGATCGTTGGGTGGAAGAGAGGAAAAGGATGGTGTGAGTTTGAAAGAAGTTTGAGTATCAATAGATTTACTGCATCACCAGAATCTAATACAAACAGTGTTGACATGAATTATTTTATGTTTCTATAAAGCTGATGGACTGAACAGTCTTCAACAATCCAAACAATGTTGTTTCGTCAATTAAGGATTTAAATCTACATTCACACGATTTCTGTCTACTTGAATTCAATGTTATTATTATTGGAAACGTGTGTTTGTGATCTTTTATACAATGTTACTTAAAGTCTAGAATCCTGACGATGTTTATAACATTCAAAGCCTATTTTAACACTATTTATGGTCTTAATGTTCAAAAGTCGTTCAATGTATTTACGCTGTGTCTCTGTGTTTAACAGAGGATTCAAGTTGCTTACAGCTACCTGACATCAGCCTCAGTGTTAAACCTTCATTCTGCTCTTGTTGTATTAAGTTACTGCAACAGTGGATCAGGTTTAAATACTCCATCGACTCCAGTGGCACCGTTCAGCTTTAAATATCAAACACCAACTTCTCTATTGGAACAAAGTCGGAGTTTCTTTGCTGCACTTCAAACTGACTTTTGACAAAGTTGCTGCTCCAGGACTGTTTGATGTCGTATTAACCACAGGTGTCATCGCCAAAACAGCTACAGACAAAATCTTATGGAAAAAAAAAATGCACCTAATACAAGATGTGGTTTTCTGATAAGTTATTAGATCATTGTTGTCATTATTAAAATACGTATGAAAGTAATGAAAAGCTTCCATCACAATTTCATTCCCATCATCACCTGCTCTGATGTGAGAGTCCTTCCTTGTTTCCTTGATTCCCTCCCTCCTCCCCTCGCTTTAATTTTGACCCCTTCCTCCTCCTGTCAGGGCCTCGGTGCCCTCCGAATGTGCCTCGACACAGACAGATGAAGAAAGAAAGACAGAGAGACAGAGAGACAGACAGCGGGGGAGGAGGGAGGGAGAGAGAGAAGAAAGAGGGAGGATCGCCCCGGTAATTTACGGCTTTTCATAGTGATGCAAAAAGGTCAATAAATTGAGTTGATGTGAGGCTATTGACTCACTGGTCTATGAATGCACACACACACACACACACACACACACACACACACACACACGTGAAACATCCCCATACACACCGACATCCATCTGATTTGCAGCGGCGAGTTCAGCAGCTATTTGAAGACTAATAAAAAAGTTACTCAGCACACTGACATCAGCTGTGTGTGTGTGTGTGTGTGTGTGTGTGTGTGTGTGTGTGTGTGTGTGAATCAGTCCATGACCTTTGCAAATAAAGACACTGACAGATATACGACCGGCTCTTTATATCTTTTCTTGTCTCTGCTCCCACAATAACTGTCTGTCCTTCACTCTTTCTATTCCTGACTCTCTCATCTTCCATCTCCAGTTTGTGTTTCATTTCTTCTTCCATCTGCTTTCCTTGCTCTCATCATCGACGGGACTCGCTGCAGAGAAGGCGACGACCCTTCGATCAGAGTGACAAGTGAGGTTTTTTCTCTGTGTGTGTGTGAGACAGAGACACACACACACACAATGCCAGGTCATCGCAGGACGGCCATGCGGGAGCTGAGGGCGACCTTTGACCCCGGTGGGCAGCTGCGCTCCGGACATTTCTCCGTCCACAAGTGAAAGAGATTGAAGAGGTTGAGACACAACCTTCGCAGATATACAGTAACTGTCTTATATTTTCCTATTAATCATTGACTATATGTAAAACATGTGCTGCCAAAATCTTTCATTTTAATTCCCCCATTAAAGATCTGTTGCTTCTTTGAGCTGAGGAATTTTGTCTTCCATCTTTTAGGTCACCTTAAAATGCATCACACTCAGCTCAGAGCTAGTTTTCCAACTGACCCAAGTAAAGCTGGGAATCAAACCTGACACCTCGGCTTCTTTTGCTCTATGAAAAAAGACACTTAGCAGAAAAACATATTTCTCTGTGCAAAATCAAAGAAAAGAAGAAAAGTGAAATTGAAGATAAATATTCCACACAATAACATTTTATATAAACTATACATACTTTCTATGTTTCACTTTGCTTTAGAAGTAGAAAAACCACACGAGACAACAGACAGCGACGTGGTGTAAAAGCAGCTGAGCTCGTAACAGAGGAGCAGAAAACCCTGTTAAACCCCCTCCAACCGCGACAGAAGGCCTTTTGAATGGTAATGCCATTCTCTCCTTAGCTACGGTAAAAACACCACATCACAATGCACTGCTCATCTTCTCCACCACAGTCCGCTCGACAGGGGGTCACACACACACTCACACACACACACACACACACACACACAAAAAAAGACGGGTGAGTTTCTCGCTGAAGGAGCTGCAGCCTGTCGACGCAAACCAAGTGAGATGGATTGTAACCTGCTGCAGGTTTTAACTGGACCAGAGGCCACACACACACACATTGTCTTTCTAACACACACACACACACACACACACACAGACTGTGGTTCTCTTTGAGGTTTTAAACAGAACAGTCCCCAGACGCCACTTTGCTCCATGTGAGGGGCTTAAGGGGCCCCCGGGGGCCAGTTCAAACCTGGTGACTTTGTAGGTCAGGGACCTGCTGGAGAGCGAGCTCAGACCTCCACTCACACAATATTTCTTTAAGGACGACACAAGAAAACACAAACACAGGGAGAAGACAAACAAACAGATATGGAGAATAAGGGTAAAACACATAGTGATGGGTTCACTGTGATAGTGGCACAAAAACATGATGAGCATCTTCCCTCTGTCACAGGACACTGGAAAACTGGGCGACTGCCACCGAAGATAGAGGAGGAAGAAGAAAGGAAGGAGGTTCATTGCAGGATTGTTCAACAACTGAATCATATTCTTCCCAAATCTAGAGATCGAATTGCAGGTTTGCTTCTGACAGCTTCCACGTTAGTTCAGCTCAGCGGCGTCGGCCACACAAGGTCAGGTTTCAGGTGTTAGGCAGCTTTGCTCCAGGCCTGAATGCTGGTATTGTAGAGAGACCTGAGCGTTGTGGGGCAGAGAAGAGTTAACGGCTCCTTCTTTCTACCCATGACCCAGTCGGTGTCAGGTTTTTTAATCTGGACTCCCCTCAAAGAGCTCTGTGAGGGTGGCAGACTTGCACACAGTCGACTCTTACGTTTGAGTCCCAGTCCGAAGGTGAGACCCTTACAGATACACCACGCTGGAAAAAAACAACAACTGTTTGTCTTGCAAAAATAAGCATGTAATGATTTCATGAGGGGGATTTGCTGATGAACACACTTCATGTACAGGAATGAAAAAAATTGGCACTTTGAGTGATTTACAAGCAGCGTGGGAGTGAAGGTGTGTGTCTGACATGGTGTGTATGTCTGAGGCCCCGACAGCCGAGCTCCCAGCTGGAGGTGGATCCCTCCGAGGCCACCAAGGGAGAAAGAGCGCGGCTGCCTGCCAGAGACCGTGAGTGTGTGTAAAATGAGGTGTGGAAAATGATCTATAAATCATTTATCATGTTGATGAGGAGCCCTGTCATTGCGTTTGAACAGTATGTTCCTCGCCGTTTCATCGCTAATCCCAGAATGTTTGTCTTGCCTAAACATGTGCAGCCCCTCAACCTCTACACCAACATACATCCACAATCCTGGACCGAATCAAATCCTTCCTTTTCCAACACATTAGACCATGAATATATATGTCGGCTGAACGGTGCTTGGCTTTGCCTGAAATGCAAACCGCAAACATCATCTGTCAGCTGCAGACTTCCAGAGAAGAACCACAGGGGATTTACAGCCAGAATCGTGCTCCTCCCTGAGCTGAGAGCTGCTTCCTCCTCCTCTGGTTTTCATGGCTCCTTCCAGTTTAGGTCAACTCAACCAACTGGACCAAAGTTGCCATTTGACTGTTGGTCAGATACAGCAAACTTTTTGAGTCGGACACTGTGGCTCTAATGCTGATGGGAACTCAGGGGGGAGGTGTTGCATGTTGGCATGAAGTCTTTCTAAGTGTGTTTGTGTGTTTGTGTGTACATGCCTGTGACCCCTCTGCAGGCATGAATGAGGGAAAGAGGTCAGTAACAGAGAGAGAGATCTGGGGCACAGCAAGAGAGAGAAGGGGTGATGGTGGAGACGACCACAACCAACAACAACACAGAAAATGTTTGGTGCAGACTTTCACGGTCCACGTGAACGTCGCTGCTTCTGCTCCGTCGTTTGGATGCATTTCAGAAAACATACCAATCTCGCGTTGCTTCTAATTAAGCGCAGATGAAAATGATTTGTGTGCACATTCACATTCTCATTTCATCACATCGCCTCTCATCAAATCTCTGCACCAATTTTCTGCAGAACTTCTGCAGAAAAGACAAGCCGTCACCAGTCACGTACTGACGGATCTCGCCAGAATAATTCACGCCAGCATGCAGATGTTCAAAACCATCCCGCTACTTTCCAAACTTTGGAAAAGGTTATGCTTTAACATATACTTATCTTTTATTGGCTATCTTATCATCAAGCGTGTGCCTGAATTTGGGAAATGTTTTTTAAATCGTTACCAAGGTCTGTGCCACATAAACGCCTCCAGCAAAACAGGCAATAAATCAGTTGGATGAATCTCTCTTGCCAAGCAAATATTCCTCCTACTGGCTACATCTCAAAAAGTCAGGCTCATGCTTGACAGGTAAACTTTCCAACCATGTATCGCTGTATATTTGCCCATTGGAAGATAATTATATATGTTTCCCAAAGTGCGATGTGAGAAGTCTCTCTCACACGCTGCTGTTTTCTCACAGCTTTCCTCAGCAGTGTGTGAGAAGTGCCACCCACGCTCGACCGGCCATCCAAAACAGATTGTGGGCTACTTGTATAAATCAGCTTTAACACCGCAGCGAAAAACACGATTCACCTTCCTGAAATATGCGGCGACAAGAAACGCTGTCACAAGTGACTGATTTTCATTCAAACTTTATTTAACCTTGAACTTAAAGCTACATTATAAAATGTGAAATACGTCTTTTCATAAAGAAACTCCTGCTGAGAGACAAACACATTTCACAACCATCCGGCGCACACACACACACACACACACACACACACACACACACACTGACCTCTGTTACACACTGAACCATATATTAAGTGCTCTCAGAGAATCCGAGGTACCTATAAGAGAAAGCTATAAGTATAGAAAACAGAGTCGGAGGAGTCATTTAGTGAAAACTAGCAATCACTTGCTGCTGGTCCCGTCTTAAATGTGAGGATTTGCTCTTTCTCTCTGTTTATATCATTGAAAAGTGACTGTCACTGAAATGTTTGGGGGGAAAAACAGGAATCTGAAGATGGCTGACACAAAGGGCTTTCAGAGACTAAATTTGAATGTAAAACGATTGAGAGGTGAATCAATAATGAAAATAATCCTGGAAGGTATAAAACAAAAGAGCCACAAGTTCTCGGTGCAACAAAATGTTCAACTGCTGCATCAACACAAAATGCAAACACGAGGATGCAGAGGTGTAAAAAAGCCTGGCGTGATGGGACGCTGCGACTCGCCGACTGCAGATGTTCACAGTTCAGGCATTGGTGTAAAAAAAGTGCTTGATTTACAAACTTAAATCTAAAACTAACAGTGAATTTCAGGGGGTTCACCAATAAGTCGATGTAAGACTTCACACACACACACACACACACACACACACACACACACACACACACACACAGACCTGCTGCAGCACGTTGACTTTTTCCGACACGTTCCTAAATCACACATGGTATGATAAAGCCGAGCTGCACTCGTCCTGTCGAATCAAAGCCACTGAAGTCAGAAACGGCAGTAAAACATGGCAGGAAACATTTGAGCCTTTGAACAAAAAAGTGAAAAAAGTGAAGGAAAAGAGCAAAGATAAGTAAGAGAGATAAAGAGAGATGGATCTTAATCTCTCTTCTCCTGCTTTGTGGTGGCTTGTGTAAACCTGTGGTAAACAGCACATGGGGGCTCTGCTGAGTGAGATGTATTGACAAGTAAAAGCCTCTATGTGTGTGTGTGTGTGTGTGTGTGTGTGTGTGTGTGTCATGTCAACGTTACAGCTACAGAATGTACAGAAATTCCTGTCGAGGCTGGTCATTATGTATCTGGAGACTAATCCTGCTAAAATGGAGCTGAAGGGTCTTATCATCACAAATCAGGGGTTTCTAGGAATGAGGCCGGAGGGAGGAGGAAAGGAGAGGAAACAAGGACAGAGGACAGAAGTAGAGAAGAAAAGGACTTTTTTTCTCATATGTGGCTACGACTGCTGGGGTTTGTTGACCTGCCATTTAAGAAGCTGAGACCATGAAATGTTTTGGGGGGAGATCGAGGTAAAAGAGAGAGAGAGAGAGAGTGACAGAGGAATGGAGGCAGATTGATGAATAGCTTCAGGGACTTTTCTTTACCTCAATCGCCACTGCAGCTGCTTGTTTTCAAAGTACAGCCCTCCCCCCATACTGTACCAGCACCACCATCACCTCCATCTCCTCTCGCCCCATTGGTGGAGCCGGCACGCCTCACACCAGGAATTCAACGACCTCCTATCACCATCACTCAGCTGTGTTTCGCTTCTCCAGAGGTTAACAAACAATCACAGGTACAAAGTTCAACCTGTCAATCGCAACCTATCAGAGCGGCTCGGAGGGGGGTCGACTGCACGCCGGAGGGGATTGTGGGTATTTAAACCACAGCTGACTGACAAGCAGCAACTCTGAATGGGGATCAGTGCATCGTGTGGATTATCACCTGACACACGAGCATTCCTCCTGAACATCAGGTGGTGTGAGCGAACATGATAACTGACGTGAGAGCAGCTGTCGTCTGTCTGTGACATCCATCCAATCATCATCCCAGAGCCACAGTGTGAAGAAAAATTTAACCAATTACTGGTGTGATAGAATGTGAATGAGGTTGTTTAATGAATTTTATTTCTAGTGCAAAATATTTTTTCTGAACCTTGAAAAGAAAAATCTTCTTAAGATTAATTGCGATGACGGACAAAAACTTCTTGACAAAAACTTCATCTTAGAAAATGTGTTATCTTCTTTTTCTTTTCGCCCTTTTGGATCTCAGACTGAAACAAATGGAGGCTCTGTCCCTTCCCGTTCACCACAAAGAGAAAAACAACACAGCGACTGTAAGTGACACTTTCATCCCAAAGGGACGAAGACAGTGAGGACTCTTCTTTTTTTTCCCATCAGGCATCATGTGAAGTGCAGAAACCCTCCGGTGCCTTTCCAAACACACTGTAATGTAATCTCTCCAGCTGGCCGAGGGCGACAAGCTGAGACACAAGCTCGCCGTCTAAAACACACACGCGGACACATGCGAACACGGGGACGCACATGCACATGCAAGCCGGACTCTCGACCGCACGCTAAGTTCCTGCGGTTGTGTGTCAAGTGTAACGGGAGGATAAAAACCGGGGCGAGAAACCAAATACTGAATTTGAACCCAAACTTCCTTCGCTGCATGTGGGTGACGAGAGGATGTAGAGTGTAATAACAGCTTTGAAGACGACGACAGGATTCCTGCACGAGGTCGATCGGATGGATTTCTGTTCAGAAGAAATCCTGGTCGGCCGTCTTACAGTAAAGACAAAAGACCTATTACAAACGAGAGTGTTCCTGTTTTACATGTTGTGGGAAGCTGCAGCAGATGGCCCGCATCTTTCCAACCATCTGCGCGTCTTCGCTCTGTTTTCCTTCTCGCTCTCCGCTCGAACCCGCTCGAAGGTTCTGTGTTTATGTTCAGCGTTACCACCCACGTCTCGGTTTATTTGACATCACGAGAAGGAGGACATCAAAGCGAGCAGGACGGCGAAGACGTCGAGGACAGCACACAAAAAGACATGTGCAGTTGACAATTGTTGCCAACCATCGAACATCTGTTCATTTGGAGAGTAAACGCTGCAAATTACTGACAAACTTTGCTACAGGAAGAATCTGGAAGATTGAGGTGTTGACAACTAAGATATTTATTGATAAGGAAATCCCAACAACGACCTCCATCCCAAACAAAGACGACGCATAAGCACTAAAGCATGAAACTGTACAAATCTCCAGCGAAGCTCGGAGGCCTAGCTGATGACACTGACAAGAGGTCAGTCCAAGCAGGGAGATGATAGGACGATATATGCCCCGGTGTGTGTGTGTGTGTGTGTGTGTGTGTGTGAGAGACATACCAACAGAGAGCTGTGTCAGACACTGCAGGCACGCTGCGCAGGAAATTATCAAATTAGACCCTTTGCCTATAGACTCAGTTTAGGCCTGATGTATATGGAGGCTCAGTGTGTGTGTGTGTGTGTGTGTATTGTATCATATGTGTGTATCCATAATGACCTACAGCATTTACTAAATGTTTTGTTTCATGACCCCCTCACGATGAAGAAATGTCCTGCAACCTCATGAAATGGACATTTTCTTGTTTCCTGAGCCGATCGCACCAAGCCAATCACACCGAGCCGATCGCACCGAGCCAATCGCACCGAGCCGATCGCACCGAGCCAATCGCACCGAGCCGATCACTGGGTCTCCGATCAGAGTCGGAGTCTGTTCAAACCACAGTCGACACAGTTGATTGTCCTCTGGTCCTGCTGCTAAACACCACCCTGCTATCACAACATGCAGGGTGGAGTGGGGGGGGGCACAAAGTGACAGGTGCTGATAGGAGCAGGGGTGCAGATTACACAAATCCGATAAACACACACACACACACACAGTGAAGGAAGCACTATTTTAATGACGGTGACGACCCCGCTCGCTGTAATTGCTGCTCTGGGTTTAAAATAGCCGAGATGGAGTGATGGTCGGCTCATGGGAGAGAGGAGTGTCGGATTCTGCCTCTCGGCCTGAGTCATCCACAGACACGCTGGAGGAGGGGCGGCCAGTATTTTTATCTCAAGCTTCTGTGCAAAGACGCCTCTAATTGGAATCTTTTCGTAACGTAACAAACGTTTTAACTCTTCAAACATACAATAGCTTCATGAGGTAAAGTAAGACGAGGTGTGTTTCTTAAACTTCAGCTTGGCACCGGGAGCAGAGTCATGAGGCTACTTTCTGCCCAAGATCCTGCATGACATGATTAGCAAAATATGTTTTAATGAGTCTGGGCCGCAGCCAGAGAGACGGGCCGCTCCTCTTCTTCTGCTGTGGGTGCGTTTGTGTCCATAAAGAAGGTCTAAAATCAGACAGGGGTCAAAGGTCAAAGCAGCAGTGTCCTGACTTTGCTTCTTTACTGCGAGCTGAGTGTGTGAGAGGTCACGAAACAAAGGGTGAGAAAATGTGATTGTTATTCTAATATATTACATCTTCAGTCTATTAAATGTCAGGGAAAAAAAGACAAATGCTCAAAGGACTCTAATGCTCTAATTGCTGATTTTGTCAGGGATTCAATATCTACAAGCTACAAACTGTCTTATTTACTTAGTTTTACTTAATTATTTCAATTACATGGTGCCATTTGTGAAAGTGACCATGAGAAAGACAAGAGTCTAATGTTAGATTTCATGCAACTTCTGATTGATCCAGCTGTCCTGACTTCTCCAAACTGCTGTCAACACGATGGATATGAGCTTTTACTCAAGAAGCTGCTTTCAGAAAATAGTTGATCTCGGTTAGGAAATCACATTGACTGTAATTTCAGGGCGTCTTTCTCTTTCATTGTTTAAATTCAGAGTTTTTCTCGGGAAGCCTCGTCCTTCCATCTCTGTGGAAATGACAGGCTCACACAGCTGAGCTTCGTCTTTCCTGACTGTTCGTGAGAGAATCAGACGGCCTCTTTTCATTCTCCTCCTACTCTTACCTACTCTGACCTCTTCTTTTCTTCTGCTTCACCTGCCTCCATCAGCTGGTCCCTCCCTTCTCCTCCCCCTTTCCACGCTCCAGGCTTCCTTCATCCTCATCACCTCCTTCTGCTCATCTGTTCTTCTTCCTCATCCTCCTACTTTTCAGACCTCTGTCTCTCCTCGTTCTCCACGAGTCACACTCCTCCTTCATCTGCTCCTCATCCTTTTCTGCAACATCGTCCTCTTTTCTTATTCTTTCCTTCTCTTCCTTTTCTCCTTGCTTCCTTTCCTCAGCTTGTTTCAATAAAGTCCTCATATCACCTCTTCCATATCATCCAATTCCTCTTCATTCACCTCATTCAGCTCCTTGCCCTTCTTTTCCAACCTCCAACCTCCTCCTCCTCCTCCTCCTCCTTCTCCACACTATGCTTCTCCTGAGGAATTCCTGTCTCGGGTCGTTTGCAGCCTTTGACTGCAGTTACAGCGAACTGTAAAAGCGGCGTGTTTACCTCCGAAAAGAAGGGGTGAAATTCATTAAACATCTTTTGTTGACAGTAGAAAAGGAACGGCTACGCTCGATGGAGCGTACGCTGACAATCGCCAGGTTAGGGCACGGAGGAGCGGACGTGTGTGTGTGTGTGTGTGTGTGTGTGTGTGTGTGTGTAAGAATGCGACCAGTGTGTTTGTAGTCTATAGGGCACGTCAATCCACAAGTTGTTCTCTGGTTAAAAATGACAAGCTGCTGGGAAGGATGGAGGGAGGAGGAAGGGTAAGGAGGGACGGCAAGGAAAGGATAGGAAAGAGGAGAGGAAATAGAAAAGATAAGAGGAATAAAAAGATGCAGGAAATAAAAAGGAGGAGAAGAAGATGTGACAGTTGCATCCTTTCTCTACCTGGACCCCCTCCCTCTCTTCCTCACCCCCATATCTTCCTAAAGCTCTCCCTCCTTCCTCTTGTTCTCCCCACATTCCTCCTATCCTGAGCCGGGTCCAGCTGTCAGTTCGCTGCCCGGGGGCGAGGACAGGGATGGAAACACCAGCCCTCCTCCTCCTCCTCCTCCTCCTCCTGCATCCATACATTTCTCTTCTGACAAATGAGGAGAAGGAAACACGCAACGTGTGAGATACAGAGATAGAGAGACAGAAAGGACAGAGTTGCTGCTTCGACTGATTCTACCATTATTTTAATTTTTCAGACACAAAGCGAAACAGTTTTTCACGTCAGATATCAAAAGCTCAAACTGCCGATCAACAAATGCACAAATTTGAAGGATTAAAAAACCAGACCAACACATATATTTCCTCAAACAAACGGGTTAGATTTGATTTCACTTAAGTGAATGATCAGCATTATTCATGTTTTTACACGTTCAGGCAACTCACTTTGTTAAGGTTATAAAAAGATTGTGGTCGTTGAAGACAAGAAAGTTGAAGAGACAGGAGAGTTTTAGTGGTTTAAACCTGACAACACAACAAAAAAACTCCATTTCGGACGCACAACCATAAACTCGACTCGTCTCTGCAGCATCAGGACGTCACACAGGTGAATTTTGCCAAAACGAATAAGCACATTAACATTTTGCAGGATTGGTGGACGTGACCTTGTGGCGGAGCAGACGAACAGTCTGCAGCTTTTCATTCCAACCAGACACAATTGGTTTTGTATTTTTTTGTCATCCTGAGCACAATTTCAAACCACGGCCACCACAACCTGAACAAACCCCCTGTTGAAACAGACGCCATCACCATCACAGCATATCAGATGCTCATTAATATGCAAAGGTTTCAGTGGAACGCCACATGAGCAAACATGTCCGACCGAGCGTCAGATCGTTCCTTCCAGGTACAATTGTGGCAGCACTGCATTTAGTAGTTGGCATATTTATAACCGCCATAAAGAAGCTGGGCCTGGAGCTGAGGAGGGGATATCTGGGCTGGCTGAGCTATTCTGTGGTCTTTATGGCTACGTCAGAGAAAACGCCAGAAGATGATTTAGAGGATATAAAATAGTTTGGGAATGTGCTTCCTAATGCACTTTCAAATGAATGGACTTGATTATCTGGCAAACGTACTCAGTCGTTACTATATTTATTCAGGGAAATTTATCATGATGAAAAACTGGTGAAACACTTTTGCAAAGACAGCATGAAAGGGACGTAGAAGTAGGGAAAAGATAAAATTCCTCTGTGCATTGTTTCGATCTTGACATGATGATTATTTTATTATTTCAAGACTAAATTGTGTCAGATTGTGTCTGCAGAAAAATACATCGCTCTCAAAGCCTTGTGTCCCCGCTCGGCCCTCCACCTGGCTTCAATCCAGCTTTATTTGTATACCTCTGTTTACACAGCAATCCGTCACCGTACACTTAACGGCATTCCACAGACCTAAAGCTTCACAACAGTGCAAACCTCAGGTAAACTTACAGCATATACAAAGCCCTCCACACCCCGCGACTCTGCCCCATCAGTCCTCGTCTCTCTCTGGTTTGTGTAATCGTTAAACGTCTCCGTGACGGTCGCAGTTGTTTTCCTGGAAAGTTCCTCAACAGCGACATAAAGAGAGAAAATGTATAAACTGAAGACTGGACCACCAACGTCAGCCGACGTGAGCGATGCATGTCTGTGTTTACGGCTTTTTGTGATCGCATGGTCGTACACGCTTCATGTGGTAATGGAACATAAAGGCTGAGAGGAAAGACGTGTGTAATGTCTGTCCTTTTCTTCAATCAACAGTCTGAGGCCAAAGATGTTCACTTTGATATTACACAACAAAAAGAGCTGATGCAAATCTTCACATTTGAGAAGTTGGAACGAGGACATTATCATAAGGCAAGATGTCCAAAAACAAACTTTATTAAAATGAGCTTTGTTGCTAAAAGTGAAAACTTTACACTTTGAGCAGGATAAAAATAGCAGCCGTTCACTCTCATGAACCCTCAGTCACACACACACACACACACACACACACACTCTGAGCGGCCGAGCTATGTGCCGTGGAAGTTGGCTGGCTGGTGCGAAGGCTGGACATGAAAAACCACAGCAATGTCGCAGCAGCTTGTCAAGGAAGAGGACGACCGAGTGACAGAGAGACACTGACAGAGAATGGAGAGAGAGAGAGAGCAGCTTCAGTGAACGTGTGTGTGTGTGATACAGCTGGTGGGAATCTCTCAGACGTCAGCGCCACTCATTCATTTTGTGATATGGCAGCTTTTGCCATGGCAACCGTGTACACAGAGCCGAGGCGGGCGGCGTTCGGTCGACAGGACCTCGGAGAGAAGTCGAAAGTGAAACGGGGGCGCCGAGTTGTCCCAGAGACGAATGATTACACTTTAAATAAAGGGACGGCTCAGTGTAAATATCCGGATTATTAGATTTGTGTCAACCTTTAAAATCACGTCATTAACTCGAGACGAAGTGTTTGTGTTCGTCAAAACTTTAACTCTGTTTCTTGTTGCAGAGGCTCAACAGTGTTTTTGCAAAATATGTGACTTCTTTCCCCTCATAATACCCTCGACAGCAAACAAATCCCTTTTTGTTCAGACCTGTCCCCTAACACATGATACACACAGTCCATTTTTAGTCCTCACACACACACACACACACACACACACACACACACACACACACACACACACACGGTGCCAAGAAGCCATCAGGCAGGTATGTGGATCAGGCCTTCGTCCAGGAGCTGCAGGTATTAGACGGGAGAAGGTAGAGAGACAGACAATCAGACAGTCAGACAGACGATACAGCAGCAGATACGTTTGTGTCTCACACACACACACACACACACACACACGCAAATAGTAAATCACCATGGAGCGCCCTGTGCTATGATCCGTTTAATCCACAGAGATATTTCTCATTTGTCTCAGTGAGTTAGACACAGGCCACTGTGTAATTTATGATATGAGGCGAGCGAGGACACCGACACTTTCGGAGGCAGGAGAGAGAGAAGAGGAGAATAACTGAGACAGGACATGATCAGACGCAGGACAGGCCGAAAATGAACTTTTAGATTATTAAGCCTAATAAAGAACCAAGAGGTGACTCATTAACTGCTGTTTGGTTGGAGAGCAGCCAGCCTCAGTGACACTTTAACCAAACCAATCTATTGCTCCAAACATCTATTAGACTCCTGATCACCAGGAATATTCAGACACGGACAACTGCACTCGACTTGTGTGAAACTTTCTTTTGTCTCCTGCAGCAAAATGTTCAAAGAGGCAGAATTTATGTGCAGGAGGTCAGACGACAGGAGCCGAAGGCAGAGGAAGAGGAAAGTTGGACAATGGAAATAAAACGTGATAAATGGCCTGATTTTGTTCGACGAGGAAAGTGAAGCGAGATGTGACAGGTGATAGGAGATGATTTGTACACGAGGATGAGTTAAGTTGATAAAACACGTAGATGTCAGGTGAGATACGAGACTCTCTGCTAACGTCATGTTTAAAGTCGAGATACGTTGAAAAGAGGTGATTCATCTTGAAAGAGATAAAGTAAACACTGACACAGAGTTTGGCAAAAGTGTAAAAACCACTGATTGAATTGGGGAAAATATAAAGATAGTAAAGATGATTGATAGTAGACGAGTGTAACAAGCTGTAGCACTTTTTAAAAGCATTGAAATCACATTCACATTCAACTCTGAGAAAAGACTGAAAACATTTTGACCAGAAGATTTAAAGAGCATTTTAAAAGCCCGTCTCTTTGCCGAAAGTCACACTGAAGGACAGTCAGACTTCTTCCTGACCTGCATCTGCACTGCATTATGGGTGGTGGTGTTTAATAAACACGTGCGTGTACACAGGACGCGGCAGTTTACTGAAACGACAAAGTTTGGAGCTGTTTCTGGAATCTGCACATGAAGGACGAGACAACTCCGAGACGTTCATTCACAGCTTAATGGTTTGTATGTGAACGGGCTGTTTGAAGGGACGGGAGGACGGATTGTAAATATCCCAGACGGGAGGTGGACGTATGTCGGTTGGTGTACGTTTCAACATCCACACATTTCACCGTGACAGATGTGTGGTTGGGATGAAACACGCCAGGAGCTGCTGACCAGAGACAGCAGTTTGGAGCCCACCCACCCTGAGCTGCTAATATCAACCCAAAAACCGTGACGTCATTGAAAATGTGACTCTAAGCTCTAATATTTGCTGTAAGAGTTTAGATCAGATATTTTTTAAAGTGACTAGTCAAAGTTTGTTACGTTCAGCATCCGTGTGGTTGGAAGAAAACTGAAACTATAACCTCTTATAAACCAGATTTTTAGACACTATGAAAATATTCCATCGACGACTTTGTCTCATTTACAATGTTTGTTGAACTGATTTTATTTTATTTGTGCAAAGGATAATGATTGAGCGATGAACATATGTGCTGCTCTCATTAATTTGAGTAAGACGTTGTTGTTTATCTCTTATTCAGACAAGAGACTTTTAAAAGGAAGACATTTGAAAGGAAAAGAAAAGACAAGCAGAAAAAGACATGATGCATTTTTTAAAAACTCAATCTAATGGTGCCGAATACATAATCTGGAGTTTCACCTCTATGCATTCTTTGGGATCACATACAGTAAATACAGTAAGTGCACAAAGGTTCAAACCAACTTCTCGACTGCACAGTTCTGAGGGAAGGGTGGAGCGATCTGCTTCTAAAACAACACATCATCACTTGTTTTAAGAACATTCTTGAAACGAGTGAAACTGCAGTGAAAACAGGAGGATGTGTGCAGATGATGGACGTCTCCTGCATTGTGCAATGACAGTTTTTTTTGGAAAGAAACGCAGGGACTTAGCTGAGCTTTACACAGCTGGCAGGCGTCACGGTTTCACACGCCGCAGGAGTCCTGCCTGAACAAGCCGCCCGCTGTCAGCCCCTCCACTCGCTCTCCGCCGCAGGAAACCACGGCTCGGCTGCGGCGCACGAGGCGGCGAGGAGGAGGAGGGGGGGGCTCAGAAGTGACGAAGCCCATAGGGGGAGCCATCTTGGATCAAACCACATTGAAATAACACAGACAGACTGGGGTTAAGTGTCCCCGCTGGGAAGCCATTCCAGCTCAGCCATCATCACAGCGAAGCACTGAGGGACCGAAAGATGACGAATAGACGTGTGGACATAGAAACAATATTGTGCATTAGTGAGATAATATTTTCTGGCCGAAGCCCCGTTGTGAGGCCATTAGTGACGCAGCAGATGAAATCACTGATCAGAGGAGACAGCGGGCGTCCAGGTGGAAGCCATTTTGGGTTCAGCTTTGTTGAAATAACAGAGGACGACTGAGACGCTGCACAGAGGGTTAAGTGCTTCACACACAGGAGAGGCAGAGGTCAAGGTCAGGATGTAGGAAGCTGTTTGATCCCTGAAGAAACCCAGGAACCTCTATCTACATTTAGACCAGAAGAACCAGAGTCTACATCTAGATCCTGTCCCCAAGAAGTCCCTGCTCCGGAGATTTCCAATGACTCAACCCTCCAGGCTGCACAGACGTTAAACCGGCCGCACCAATATCAGGACAAGGGGTGGAAATTTTTCATATTGTCAAAATATCTTAAAGCGTTCGGATGTGGATTCTCCCAAAATCTCCATATCTGCACGGCTCATTTAGAAAATCCCTCCAAACATCACAGTCCCACAACAATAAACTATGAAACATCAATGTGGGTCCATGCTCGATGCTTTGCCGTGTGCAAAAACTGTATCTCCTGCCCAATCAGTGATTGTCCTGACTTGTCCTAATCCTCACTATTCTTCCAGAGTGAAACCTGCAGGAGGAGGTTTCAGTTGTTGATGGAAGTTTCAAGGGTTGAAAAGGACTAAATGATGATGTTGGCTTCGCCCTTTGAAGATGATAAAATTTAAAATTTAAGATGTGATTACAACTGACTGATGATAACACTGTTTTTTATAAAGTAATAACCCTGGTTCTCAAATGAACTTCACAGAAATCCTGACCACGAGCCAATCAGTGACGCATCCACCTGCTTAGGGTTAATTACCCATGAAGCATTGCATGTCGGTGCACCCACATGCCCGGGGAGTTCAGAAAAAGAAAAACATCCTTCTCCCTCTGCTTTCTCTTTCTGGCTCTGTGAAAAATGGCCGACCTTTGAAGACGCAGAGAGAGGAACCTCCACACGAACACGACACGCAGGGAAAATAAAGGACACTCCCTGCCAACCAACACCCCTCCTCCCTGTTCCTCTCTCTTCTCCTGGTTGACCTTTGACCTGAGCTGTGGAGAGGTTGGGACAAGTGGAAGGATGGAATGCTCAGTGGCCGTCCGACATAAGGTCAGAACAGAGAGAGAGAGAGAGAGAGCGAGTGGGCGAGTAAATGTACAACTATGGCTCCTCTGTGGCTCGCTGGATTCTCACAATGAGGTTTTTTTTCTCGCTCTCATGTTCACACTGGCCGTGAAGAGACGCTTCCAGTGAGATCCAAAGTGATGAGAGACAAATCAAGTGGATCTTTTCATGTCCAAATTCCATCTTTTTTGTTTATACAAAGTCGTTTCGACCATGTTTAATCTAGTATACATCCAGGCTGGTCTGAGTAAACTTACACTACCTTTATAATGTGAACACACTAAGATCCTGCTTAGACTCAGTTTGGACTTGGGAGACAGAGAATTTGTAGTGAAAGGACTCAAACTTTGGAAGACGCCCACTTAATCTGAAACAACGCTGGAATGTATTTTTACACTTTGTCCCCCATCACTTACTTTGAAAGGATCTTGTAATGTCCAGTGTGAAAAGTTTACAGCAGCCAAAACCTCTTTCAACGCTCACATGAACATCTGAGTGCTGTTTTAAGACGAGTCCTTTAAATTCAGGGAACATGGAGGTAAAAGTCTCTGAGCTGATCATTAACTCTGTGAGGCCACCTACGCCGCATCCTCCGTCCTTTGATCTCCCAAATGACCATTAGCCGACTGATGGATGTTAAAACTGCATAAACGTTCCCGAAATAACATTTACACTCAGCAACAAACGCAGGAGTTTTATTTTCCAAACAGTCAATATTTTAGCCCTCGGCATGAAGCTGAACACATGAACTGGAATGAAACCGAGGGCGAGATGTTCAAACCCGGAACAATGATTTACATCGGGAACAGGAAGCAGGAACGATGTCCATGTTGGACGGTCGCAGCGAGCGTCGAGGCGTAAACAATGACCTCACGTGTGAAAGAGCATCATGGGAAAGTCTGTTAAGGAGAAGGAAGTTTCATTTGGTCGTAAACAGGAGCAAGTTATGGGGAAGAGGCCCAGGCCCCATTTTGCTTTTTGTCTTCTTTCTATAGACAAGGTTATAGTGTTGAAAGAACGAAGGTCTGGAAAAAGCATCAGGGACATGTTCTTACTGTTTTATTGAAATATTTTGCTGTTTCTGTCCAAAAACCTTTCTTGGTACCTATTAGACTGTTTAACTTAGTCGGGAGGTCAAACACGACTCCCTTTTACGTCTCCACCTGGAGGTCATCCGTGGTCACCTTAACCATTCGCAGCCGTCATTACTTGACCTCAGTTTTCAATCTATTTTTGCTTTAACCTTTCTTTGTCCGTGTCTGGAAATCAAGCCCGGACAAGAACTCCCCCCCCCTCAGGAGTTTAACTTCAACCAAAGTGAAAGAGACTGACAGGCGCAAATCACAGCCCTAAAACAAATGACGGTGTTTTTGAAAGAATGCTGGGTAATTTGGGCCTTTTGTTCACAAAGTAATGGCCCAGTGAAACAACCAGGAACTGTCACTTTCAACCAAAAAAAACATAGGGGTCGTTTTTTTTAAAATTGTGAAAGAATGATTTTTTGTTCCAACCACTTCAAGATTTACTGCCTCTCTTATCTGTCCAGCCGACAGGTGAATCCGTGGTCACTTCCTATTGCGCTCTAATAAACCCTCAGGTCACATGTCCATCCATCATCTCTCTCTTATCAGCTGCAGCCCAAAGAAAACACACTTCCAACTCAATAAACAGATAAAAGTTTGACCTCTGCTCAGGTCGGAAAAGGTCACCTTTATGACATCTGTGCACAATTTAAAATCTGTGCATGTGAGCTCTTGTCTTATCCCGCTAGCAAATTCCTGAAGGTAACATGTAAGTAATTGAAGTCCTGCTTTTTAACAGTGACCCTTAGTTACAATGCTACCTGCTGGCGCTCCGTGACCTCTGACCTCCAGCTCTCGCTTTGACCCTCTTTCTTTTTCTTTTCAGTGACACAGGAATTAGTTTCCCACACAGATGGATTTATGGGTATTGTGGTCATTTGAAAATATTTCTTTGCTGCAGGACGACAATTCACCTGTGCAACAATCTGCCCGAGGACACAGATGGAGGAGCGAAATGAAGAGGAAGAGAGAGAGCGAAAGAGACACCGAGGAATGTCTGCGAGGTTCTCGGTTATCCAGGTTATTGGATATGTGTTGTGAGTCTCGAACAGCTGGAGTGTGGAGTCTCCAAGATGCTGTGTGACTCATGTGAGAGCACAGAAGTGGTTTTTCAGAGGCTTTGCAGACGAGACAAAACATCTTTAAGACTAAACACACACAAATCCAGTGGCCTCTGACTCACAGCAACATTTCTGTGTGAAATTACACCTGTCTTCTCAGCTTAGAACAACAATAGCATTTGTCTCACAGCTTTAGATACTTTTCAGATTATAATTTTTCATACCTTTCTTGTCGAGTGAAAACCACGTATCTCTGAGAAAATTCTCCTTCTTAAGTTAAATCAACTCTTTAAAAAGCCTCTTGGATCAAAACGCATCGACACAAAGCTGAAATCTGTTTTTCTGATGAAGCTTTGCAGAGATACGTGGTTCTCACAGGACGACCAGGCTACAAACACATGATGATCTTCTACAATCTGATGCTCCAGAAACATCAGAGAGAAAAACACAAATTTTACTGCAACATGAGTATTTTTACTTTAAGTGCTTTAAGAACATATTACTGATAACACTTACATACTACTAAGTATGGTGTACATGCAGTACTTTACTTGTAGTAGAGTATTTTCACTGTGTGGTTTTAGTACTTTTACTTCAGAAGAATCTTCCTCCACCATTAATATCGTCTTCTTTGTTAGATATATTCATAATAACTTTAACTTTGTCTCTTAAATATATCAATAAATGTTTAAGAAAAGAAATCAGAGGTCGCTGAGTTCAGATGAGAATCAGAGGGTGAAGGAGGGAAGAGGGGGGAAGGTAAAGGTGAGGAAAGGAAAGAAGAGGTGCAGACAGGTGTGTGACCTCTTCAATGAGCTGGGGGGCAGCGGGGGGTGTGAGGGGGGGTCGTCGAGGGGGTCGGGGGGGTTGTAGCTATGGTGATGACAAGGAATGTCCGTGTCGCCTCTGGCAATGGTTCATTAGCTCTTCGCCCTCACAGGCTGATGGGTCCTAAGCCCAGACCTGTCCCCCCTCCGCCGTCTGTCACAGACTCTGAGATCCGAAATGTCACCTGGAACGCTGGTGGGATCAGGAATGTCCGAACATTCCTGGAGTTTGCACCGGATCAAACCGGAGCAGAACGTGGCTCTAGAGAAGAACCTCGAGGTGCCGAAACATCAAACATCGTGACAACAGCTTCTCAGCTACAACCGTCACGAACTGAGCTGAGGAATGTTTTACTTTCAGAAACGTGTCGGACCTGGAGGAGGCAACACTGAACAAGTCTGAATGTGGTTTTCCCCGATTCTGATCAAATTCAAAAAAGACAAAGGCTGCAACTAATCATTATTTTCCTGTGAAATAATTTGCAGATTTTCTGCTTTCATCACTTAATCATTTGCTCTATAAAACATTAGAAAAGAGTTTAATTAAAGTTCTTCTCCTGGCATTGATCAAACCCCTCAAACTCATCGCTGTATATATTATATACTGAATTTAGAGGTTTTTTCCTTCATGTCTTAAAATGGCTTTGATGCAACTTCTCCACATTTGCCTTCATTCAGTTTACACAGATTATGAATATGCAAACAGTCCCTTCCTCTCTCCACCGACCCTCAGCTGCTCGATCGAACCTGCTCGACCTTCACGTCTGCTCATCAAACAAACCTCTGCCTGTTTTCTGTTCTGTCGGCTCCTGTTTGCTGCACAATAACGAGTAATTGAGCCGCACGCGTTCAAACCAGAGACCGAACTGTAGAGGAAGAGCAAATGTTACAGGGTTTTTAGAATTACAATTATTTTCACAGGAGCAAGTCTTTAAGTTATAGAAGGTTTTGTGGTTGGAAGGTCAACGTGGCCGTGAAGAGATTTCCTTACGATGCAGGAGCAGATATGGTTCTGAAATATGCACTTAATAAGCTTATACTGTGTACAAAATACTGCGAATACCTGCTCACGCCGTGACACAAAGGGTAAATGTTCTGTATGTGGAAGTTATCGCTCCCTCGGTGACGTCACTGTGCAAAGACTTTTAGGCATAACAAAGACCGATATGAAGGCAAAGAGCTGATTTCTAAAGCAACAATTCACATTTTGTAATCTGAGCTGTTGCTGAAGGATGTTGGCGAATGAATCCACTGTTTTTCTGAATTTCGTGCTCTTGCAGGCCCCAAAATTACCAAAATGCTGCCAGTCAAAGTTTCGTATCAGTTCATCTTCTGCCCTGAAGTGAGAGGGAACGACACCTTCTCCTTCAGTGTGTTTGGGCCTGCAGGTCTCGTTTGTTAGGTTACGCCTCAGGTCATCTGTCACTCAAGAGCGTTCAAGACCTTTATGTCCAAAGTGTCCTGGAAGTTCTGCTGGCATCTATGTTTCTATGCATATGTTTGCTAAAGTGAATCTCAACTAAAACATGAGAAGTTAAAGTGAAATAAAATGAAGTCGCACGCTGTCAATCACAGGAAGCTGAGAGTCATCTCATGGCAACATGCTGCAGCAGGGTGTGAAACCGTGTCGCTGCCTGAAGCGCACATGTCCGACCGCAACAAGCCGACATGATATACATTGTTAAAAGGGCAATAAATGTCTGTTGTGCGAACTAATTGATCCTCTCGTTCACTCGCTTCATCCTGTCTGACACAAACACACAATAATCATATATAATGATCACTTTAGGTGAGATTTCAAGCACTTGCTGGTGCCAACTTCTTCAAATGTTTTGTGTTGTTGTAAATTCAGTATATTGTGGTTTTGGAATTTTGTTTTCTGATATTTTATGAAGAAAAAGTTCAAGACAATAATCAGCAGATTAACAACTATGACTATAATTATTGTTTGTTGTCATTAAATTAGTCAATCAGCATCTTTTACTTTAATTACGAGTGAATACTGTGAAATTATTGTGACCCAGGTCAAAGGTCGAAACATTTTTTCAATAATTTTTGCATAATTTCACTTTACTAAACTTTGCGAAACTTTCACGAAACTACTTCTTAAGTCGTGTGTGTGTCATTTTCTGTCACACACACTCTCTCACCAACACGCTGACCATTCACAGACATGATGAAACCTCGCCTTCCTCTTGGCCCACGTCGAAGCTGCTCCCCGGCCAGCGAGCGACCGAGCCAGGGAGCTATTTTAGGAACAAGAGGAGGCGGCTGAATAAATATGAGGGCAACTGCAATCTGTTGACAAACAGGCCGACCCGGACACGGTGCGAGGAAGTCGGCACCGTGCAGCCACACAGCTCCACGTCTTTGAGTAGATGTTGGAAATAATGCAAATGAAGATGATAAGAGGAAGGTCGAGCCGTGGAAGAGGCCGTTTGTGCAGCGCAGGTTGGCACAATGATCATCTGTCCCCCCTCATTAGCGGCCGTTTGGGGCCAGGGTGGGCGACAGGGAACGCAGCCAGAGGACCGGCTGAGGCCCTTCACCCCGTAATGAATGGGAGTTAAAGCTAAGAGCACGAGGCTCAGGGCGAAGTTGAAGGGAACGGTGCCAGGTAGCGCTAAGCTGCGAGGAACTTCAGTCAGGGCGCCACAATGAGCGCTATGCCGGCTAACCTTTATTAACTGGTTAATGGATGTTTTCAGGCTGCGGAGCTCCACGGTGTGAAGCTCCGGATACTAGAGACAGGACATTGAAGTTAAATTTATTTCCCACCTATTTACATTGTTAATCATTTATTTTATTTCATTTTATTCTGCATTATTGATTGATTGATTGATTGATTGCATGTGAATTTATCAATACAATTGCACAGACTTTTCACATGAGAAATCTGATGTGTGAACAAATATTTTGCATGTGATTAATTCATATTTCTGTGTTTTGGGATATTTTGTGGGAAAAAATGAAATTCAATTCCTTTTTCTCTTAATGTTTTTTCTATAAAGCATTTCGTCTGTGTCTGAAGGCTGCTATATAAAACCCATGCATGCCTAAAGATGTCAAACAAAGACATGGACATTGGATGTGGACGAGACTATTTGTCAAGTTGAGTTGAATTTTTTTAGCAGTCTCTTTAAACAGTTTGATCCAGCAGTGAAATCCGATAACAAGCTCTCTTTGTTACATGTGACGTGAACGTTGCACCTGCCAGAAGCTGCCTCGCACTCGCAGTCACGCAGCCAGGTACGAGGAGAAACTGGGCCACAGTTTCAAGGCAGCGAGCGGAGGCTGTCACATGGGCGCGTGCCAGAGGACGGAGCGACCCAGTCCCTGAAAATATCCCCTCCGAGGCCTTTAAAAGCAGCCACTACTCCCTCGTAAACAAGATTCTGTATCGCTGTGGGAAATCCGCTCATGACGCCTGTTTGAAATACCTGAACAGCCTTTTCACACAGTGCAAACACAAGTTACGGGCTGCGAGGCCGATTGGGTAAAATAGCAGGACTCAGCTGGTTCGTAGGGAAAGTCAGTCAGTCACAGCTTTAGATAAAAGTCAGAGTGTAACAAGTGAAGACTGACTGCTGCTCGTCAGCTCTGTCACAGGTGATGAAGAGCTGAGGGAGGTTCAACCACAGGACGAGACACAGTAAATTAACACCTGACCGACGTGGTATTTCCCCTCTGGACAGACCAGAAGACAAATCGTCCTGATTTCTGACCCTTCACAAGACAAAGCTGATGGACAAAGGTTCCTCAGTGGATTTGAGTTCTGACGTTTTCACAGAACTATAAGATATAGTTTGTATAGTAACACAATTTATCTCCAAACCTGCAGAATAAAACACAAGTTTCATAGTTTTACTGTTGACTTCTATATGTGTTCCTCCTCTTTATCATCTCCTATTCTACTTTCTTTCTTCCATATGATGAGAATCTTATTTAAATTGAAATGTTCAAACGAGAGGTTACTTCCGAGTGGACGGCAAAAACAAAAAGAAAATAAATCTGACCCGAAGAAATAATGACTGACTGAAGAAGAGATGTCTAAAGGTGAATCAAATAATCACCATCTGGTGTCGGCGACAACATTTCTGCTGCTCAAGTCGGCTCTGTCAAAATATGTTTCAAGGCTTCAGATCTACAAGTTATTGGCTTCATAGATGCGTCTGCTGCTACAGCAATAAGCTGGGGCACTTCCACATCCCCAGGCTGTGTTTTCCTCAGAGCAGTGGCATCATTAACTCTGGCAGCCGCTTCAGTGAAGTTATGACAAAAGGGGAAGCGAGACAAACGCAGACAAGCTGGCATCGCGGGCAAAACATCCAATAAAGCAGGAACCTGATGTACCGACATTGCGCAACTTATAAGAAGGTCGGAGAAGAAAGGAGGGAGGGAGCAGAAGTTACCTGGCTGCCTGGATTACCTGGCTGGCACAGAGGAGGGAGCTGAGGATGAGTGTGAGACAAAGAGGTGGAAAAACAGAGCGGAGGTATCAGTAATTACAGGGACAGGCAGAGACACAGTGAGGCGGTAATAGCACACAGTCACTGACACATGTGATGTGCCAATGATAGTGTTCCTATCACAGTGGGGCTTCAGTGGGCCGAGGCCGGGCTTCACCCGGCCGCAGGTACATGGACACGCAGAGCGGGCGGAGGGGGGGGCTCACCCCGAGGTTAACTGTGAAGGTCTTCTCTTATTTTGAAGAGGCATTAAAAAAACAAAGTTGAGTCCTCATCTCTGCTCGAGGCGACATTAACTGCTGAGCATAACACACCTGAATCTCTGGCCGAACTATTGCATTGTGGGTAAAGTAGGCGCCAGGTTTTGACATGTCCTTTGTGAGTCCGACTATGTCACATTAGTGCAACACTAAATCTGAGAAAATGAAGGTAGTTCACTCATCAGCTCTGTCCAATGAAAACCAACCTCTAAATTTGACGATTCAGAATTATTTCAATCGACTTTTTAAGATAAATGAACCATTTAAACACCCATTAACTTAAAAAGCAGCTGAAGCACGACTGTTCAGCTCATAAAATGTTGAGACAAAACACTTTCTTGCTTCAGAATCAATCATTTTGCATCCTCGACTGCAAAACTACAAAAACGTGATTTGATTGTGCGTCTCAAAATCCTGGTCTGTGATTAACTCATTTTTAAGCTTTAGCCGTTAAACTGAAAGCAAAGAAAGAGCAGATTTCAGTGTCTCTGCAGGATCAGAGAGCTTTTCCCCGTCACAATCCCGACTTGAGTTACAGCTAACACTGCCGCGTTAAAGGTAAAGTTCAACAGGATATTAGAGCTGTGCACACATTTGTTTTGCTTTGGTTTACATTAGCTGCCGGCCACGTACGTCAGGCCGCGTCCAAATACACACACCTGCACTTTTATCACCCACAACAAGGACATTAATGTGGACTCCAGTGTGTAATTAACATCCCGATTAAAGAACATTAATGGTAATTAGAAAGCCCGTCAAACAGGCAGCGGTGTACACACAGTCCCTGCAGGGGCTGAGACCACCACCACGGTAAACTGACAAACAAAAGGAGATGTGTTCCCTCTGCACAGGCATGCATATGATAATTGCAGTGAGGAGGAAAAAATGTTTGACTTAAAGGGCTGATGTTGGCGTCTAATGCCAAAGTAATGATGTTGCAGGGGGAAAAAGTGGAGCATCAAAGCGAAGCAGGAATTGAACCTGTCAGGCTTCCTGACTTCAAAACAAACTGAAAGTCCCCGAGGGAGGTTCGGTTTCCATGGCTTCTGTTTTAAACTCAACATCGGTGACACACAGTTTCTGCAGATCCTCGTTAGAAAAGAAAAATTTGTATTTAAAGCAGCACTGATTGATTTCTCATCACCTTCAAAGGCTGTGGTGATTAATACCTGTTAGCAAACTGTTGCTTATTTACACATTTAGCAGACGAGGAGCAACATTATCACTATTTGAAACCTTGTTTTGGTCTCAAACAACTCATGAACTTTAATTCATTGTCAACACAGAAATATTGACTGGTGCGGCTTTGAGTTGCAAACGCAGAGATGAGGGATTTAAGGGAGGAAAAGAGGTCTAATTGAGGAGTTACATGGAAAGTAAAGAAAGGAGCAACGAGTGGGGACAAGATCAACAAAATGAAGCAAGAAAAGGAAGAATGAAAGGAGAAAACCCAACAAATGGGGAGAAGTAGATTGGAGGTCTAATCCTTCTGAAGTGCAAACAGCCCTGAGGGGAGCGATGGCATTAAGGAGAAGGGACCGGGCACGTCCAACAAGCTAAGACAGCGCTCCCGCCGAGCAGCCAGCCAAACACTGCCCCACCTCAGCTCCTCTCTGACAAGCCTAAAGACCTTCACAAACACACCCCCGGGCTGCAGATAGATGGAATAACCCCCGCTCCTTCCCTCCCCTCTCTGTCCTCGGTGTTTTCGCTCGTCTCCCTTTCGTGAGCGGCAGGAAAGCAAAAGACAAAGTGCGATAAACAAATCTGGAGAGCGGGGCCGTGGAATGTTAAGCCGTCGCCTCGGCCGCGAGCCCCTGCTGCCTTTGTGCTCCGGCGACCTCTGACCTCCGGAGTCCACCGCGACCAATCGGGGGACAAACCGACAGCGTGTGCTTCGTCAGAAGAGAAGGAGGGGGTCTGATGTGTGAAAGTGGCTGAGCCGAGCTTAGGAACGATGTGGTGGCATGAAGCTGGTTCCTTGTCCCGTCCTGCCTTTTGTTGCTTCAACCTTTAAACCGGCTCTTCAATCGCAACCAACACCAATAAATCTGATGGATTGGCAAAAGCTCCGGTTTGAACCAGCACTCAACAGCTGCCAAGACTCACAAACATCCCAATCAGAGGCCTGTTAGAGACCATCGGTGCCACATCAACTGGTGAAACAAAAAAACTTGGAAGGCAACACAAATATGAGCTATTGAAGAGCCACAACAGCTCAGTTACTGTATCACTTTCAATGAACCATCAATCAATCTGAACAAGCTGCTGCACATCAGCAGCTAAGACAACAGAGATTTTATACCTTTTAACCACATCTGTGAGGCAGCGTTCACTGGAAAAGATGCATGAACAGTTGTGTGAGCGGATGGATGCAAAAACACGGAGGCTTCTTGGGACGAGTTGCACAACTCTGTTACCAGGTAAAGAGACGGGAGCGGGAGGACAGAAGGCGGCGTCTGTCATCAGTTACACCAACGCAGCCCTTTCACTCTGTTGTCTTTGGATGTTTTAACAAATTTTTTGACTTAACAGAGTGTAACATTCCTCAGATCTGGCTCACATCCTAAACAAATACCACAAAGGTCATTGTCATTCATGGGTTAATCTGCAGGTGACTCTCGGGGCTTTTTAGGGTGGAAAGTTATTAATGCTGGCCAAATATTTGTGCCTTGAAAATTACGCTGATGTACAATTAAATTAATTGTTTAGCTCACTCATGAAGCAAAAATGTCCAACAAACACTGACTCCAGCTTGTTAAGTGACAGCTCACAGACAATTTTAAGACAAGACATTTTTTTAGTGCTTCCTGATATTTTACAGACTAAGCTATTGCTCAAGTAATAGAAAACGGAATCACATTAATGAATACAGAAAATAATTATTAGTTGCAGCAATTAATAGAAGAAAACCTTTCAGACAACATGCAAAATGTTCTGTGTTCATGTGCTTCTACTCGATATCTGACTCCACATTTGTTTACATTGATGTGACATTAAATATCCAAAAATCCAGTGTGTCCTCTTCAAAAGTTCACTCGGGTATTTCCCAGTAAAATGAAAATCCCACCTGCACTGACAGCACACGAACACGAGACACACGAGTTTATGAGGGAACATGATGAATGCATGTGAGTCCTGCACAGGTAGCAGAGTCTTCACGGTGGGCGTGGGAGAGAAACAGCAGGGGCTTTTCAACAGGACATTAAACGTGCTATATGTGGTTTATAGGTTTCCTAATGCACTTACTGACAAAGTATTTAAAGCTTCCTCTGAAGAAACTACAGAGAGAAGTAGGTGGAAACTGGAGGGAGGAGGGAAGGAACAGGAGGGATAAAACGCTGCATCCTGACTCTTCCAGACCAGAACATGGAGCACGAGCCGACACAGAGCAGACTGACCCAGCATCCGGACGAAGCCGCTCACGTTTCAAAACAACATCACGACTTTTTCATAAACTCCACTAATCTCATCGTGACCCAAATCATCGGCGTTCAAGCTTGTTTTCAAAAGCCTGCGGGCCACTTCCACACACCCTCACACATTTTAAGTCAGAAGTTGTGTTTAATTTTCTCTGGCAGCTTTTTCTCTGCACTACAATTATGTGGTTTTGGTGCTTGTCACCTTCTTTTTCTCTCACACAGTAAAAATGGAGAATTATGAGCCATAATTGTCAAACATTTATTTTTATAAAAACGGCATGACATAATCAGCTGTCGATGGAACGTCAAGACTCATCGACATGAACTCGTGTTTGCATTATGGAAAATACTGTATATCAACACATTTGTGGTTTCAAAGTATGAGACACAATTAAAACTCTCTTTACAATACTTTTCTTGGCTTTGACTCTGGGATTTGCTTAATCATGTTTGCACATGTTATCTAACCAGTGCTCCACAAAAACTGTGTTTCTATAAAATAAAGTTTGACTCAACAAAAATGTGGTTTTTATGACTCTGAAGGCACATTTTTGAACTAAAGCTCAGCTCTGCTCAGCTTTGAGCAACTGGAACCAGTAAATATTTTGTGTGAAAAATGATTAATTGTTTCTGAAAACAGTTGCAGAAAGAAAGAACGAGCTGTAAAAAAGGAATGGTAAAGACCACTCGCAAATCAAACCACAAATCAACTGGTCTGACTGGTGGAAGCAGCGAGGGCAAAAAGTGATAGGAAAGAGGGGTGTGAGGGGGTAATGATCGGGTGAGAGAGGGAGGAGGAGGAGGGACAGGAGAGAAAGGAAGGAGGTGGAGGGGGGGCTGAGTTGAGTTGGGGAGGGTCGAACCACCACAAATCAAGCAGCGATCAGTCACCTCACTTAGCGTTTGTGGAATGTTCCAGCCTATAGCACCTGCAGGGAGCGGGAGACGGCCTGACAAGTCCTGCCAAGCTCCGGAGGAATTCAACAGAGGGAGGGAAAGGAGAGGAGGCAAGGAGAGAGGAGAGGAGGCAAGGAGAGAGGAGAGGAGAGGAGAGGAGAGGAGACACAGACCGACAAAGATCCCTGCAGGATTCATCAGTTTGCATCATGAACATCTGCAAGTTTGCATCATCATTTTTGCACCAAAACCACATCATGTCCACACAGAAACACAGATCAGTGAAGAAGTTTGTCGCTAATTTAAAGGCAAAATGAATGAATTGATAAATTGAGGAATCAATCATTAGTTGCAGCGCTGCTACAAATCAAGTCATTTCTCATCATAGACGGTCGATGTGTAAACCATGCTGTTGTGTTTGAGTACTTTTTTTCCTGGCTTCAAACTTCTTCTCAAAACCCTCATTTGTCACCAGAGATTAAACAGCATGTGCAAATGTGAGCAACTCATCCATCTCACAGCAGCTGGGTCACAACCAAAGCAGCTCGTCCACAGAATCACTCTCCACCCTCTGATTCCCTCCTCCTCCTCCTCCTCCTCCTCTTCATCACCCGTGTGCAATGTTTTCCCTGCGCCAACAGCTGTGTCAGCCCTTAAAGACACTTTGGAGCTTCTCCAAAAGGTTTCCTCTCTCTGGATGTTCACTCAAACATCATTTCTAATCGTGGAGGTTGAATGAGAAACCACCTAACTACTGTTACAACTATTACTGATGATGAAAATAAAGTCAACCAAACCAAAATATACACATCGTTCCTGACTCACAGCACTAACATTAGACAGCACGTGATAGTTAACAGATACTATGGTTCACTTGATACCAAAGGCACAGAAATAAACAGCAGGTTTATTTCTGAGGTCCAACAAAATGGCTGCCAGGCTGCGTTACATCAACCGAACCCTGAGAGATAGTGTTTTTATCTTAATGTGTTTGTAAAAAGGACAGCGAACACTGACCACGTCTCCTATTAATTATGTTTCTACATTATTAATTTCACTCTGTTGTTTGCAGAGAGAGAATCATAAACTAATATTTTCATGTCTCTAAGTTACAAATGTACCTTAACCAGACTTTATCTCTGACTCACTTTGGTGTCGTCATTGTCTCATCCAACAAGTTACAGTCTTTCCTCTGAGAGATACTTGAGTGTGTTTACTTTTATCCGATGACACTGATAAGACCTGATAAAGACGTTCTGCTGATATCACAGCAGCACAGAGAGGAAATGAAACTCACATCTTCATCTTCATCTCTGGACTGGAGCACAGTGAAACCCAGCCAGCGGCCAGGACCACCCAATGAACCCATCTGTCAGTCACACACACACACGCATCCGTCCGCTCAGCCACCCACACACACACATCACCAAACAACAGGGAGGTGGGAAGTGGGTGGAGGAGTCAATTCAAAGTCAATGCAGCTCCATCAGCTGAGGCCTATTGAGACGCAGGAAGCGTTTTGCAGCTGATCGGCTTTAATGTTCGCCGTCAACGTCACAACCTGACCAGCACTTCCTGTCGCTCAGCTGATGGAGCAAGGCACCAATACTGCTGGGGTTTGATTCCCTCTGGAGCCACGTTGCCTCTTATCAGCCTGAATGACACCAACAGCACCACTGCTTTCTTATTCTAATATGGGAGGTTCCTTCACTTCACAGCTTAACCTGACCCCTGTCATCACAGATGCTCCGTCTGTGTCTCAGTAAAGTTTTGTTTTAACTTCTCTTGTGCATTTAGTCGATGTCGAAGTTTTCACATTAATCCTGCAGAAACAATGACATTAAGAAGCAGTTGCACCATTGTGCCTGGTGATGAAGAATCATTTCAAAAGTAAAACAAGAGAAAAAGACTTTGCAAGGTTTGACAGAAAGTTGAGCTGAGCAGAAATGATCAAACTGGGTAAAGATTAAAATGAGATATGAAGAAAAATAAATGCACTTTTAAAATGTCAAATAGGTTAAAATATGAAGATTTAAAGAATGCAAACTGTGAAAAAAGAAAGCAGGTGATGCATGTTTGTCTCCTGCTGCAGCGCATGTGAGTCTCAGCAGAAGGAGGTCTAGTATAGGTGTGGCCTGTAATAATCTCCTTATCCTAAATATTCATCAGAGGGGTGGGCTTTGAATTGCAAATGAATATGAGCGGGCCCACTCAAAAAATGAACTGCTTTTTTTTACCAGCCCCTCAGGCTGCTTATAAATGCAAACCTCAGAGGAAAGCTTTAAAAACAATTACATGCACAGGTGTTTTGCATAAATGATTAAATTGAACGCACCTGGAAGCTTAATTATCTGCAACATGACAATAGAGAAGTGGCAGAAAAACTGACTTAAGCATTGAAGAGTGACTAAAAAAAAACAGAAATGTGTCTCCTCATGTGGCAAAGTGAGGACACACACACGGAGGAGTAAATGCATGCAAGAGGTGTGCAGAGTGCAGCTCTCTGCTGTGGACACGTATAATTAATGCAACAAGCAGGATGTTCAATCGTGGAGTGGAAAGAGTGGACTGTGCCTTTTACGCACAGGGGAAAAAACTATCTCCAGCCATCACGCACAGCACAATACAAATAAACAGGCTTCACGGTTTACATGATGCATCTATGGTCTAAATAAACCCAGAGAAGAGACTCTTCACCTGGAGGACGAGAACGGTAAATAAATCAGGACTTACTCCGTGCGCAGTTCTCAGCGTCAGGGCGGCTGCAATCACACAAATCCTGCAAGAGAAATAAACATTTTGGTGAGTCTCTTCCAGGGATTGTCTGGCAGGTAATCTGGGCCAAGAGGAGCCCAGAGCCCCGGCCAAAGCCTGCAGGCAGAGCCGAGAGCAGCTCTGGATAAAGTGCATGAAGTTTGGTTTTACGCACGAAAAAAAAAAAAAAGTCTTACAGGATTTTCATTTTGATCTGGTGGAGGAGGAAGCTCAGGTCGAGACCGGACTCCCTTGTCTTCACCAGCAAGGCACCTCAATCGACGGCTCCAAAAAACCCTGTCATCTACCCGGAGACAGAGAGAAAGAGAGAGATAAAGTAGTCCCTGCGCCAAACACAACCAGCCTTTACGCACGGCTCCGAACGAGCCGACGCAGCCGGAGAAGGAAAAAAACCCCGTGTGCGTGATTTCTGTCATAAAATGGGAGCTTATCTAACTCACCAAGGTTGCAGCGGTGAAGTCGCTGCTGCGCTCTCCGGGCTGCTGCGCTTCAACTCTGCAGCGCAGCTCGGCAGCAGGAGAGGAGGGGCCAACACATGTCATTCATGCCTCCACGGCTCCGGCTGCTGCAGCACACAAACCCAACGCTCCTCAGTCAGACTGGAGCTGCAGAGGAGGCTGCTGTTCATGCAAGAACATACAGAATCACACAAGACTGTATCAAGACTTTTGTGTCCATGAGGCTCAGCTATGAGTTTATGAACAATTTTTCTGTGTGACATCAACATAATATCACTTAAAAGCTAAAAAACACCAGCACTCATATATTCAATATAATAGTTCTTCTACCAAAACATAAAGTCTGATAATAAAAAGTTACCTTGATTTAACCTTTGCTAATCGACTGCCAGGAATCATAAATTTACAATAAACATAAAAGATGTTTTTCTTTTAAATTCTGCAGAACAGGTTCCCACAAATATACAATTATCTTATATCTGTGTTGTCATATCTATCTTCAGTATGAGATCAAATTAAAAACGTTGTTTGACCGCCTCCGTCCTGGTCTCTGCTCTAAACCCGGTGCAGACACTCAGTTACTCAAGTTGCAAACAGTCCTCTTTTAGCTCTTGGTTGTTCTATTTTAGTTCTGCTTGACCTGAGTGAGCCTTCTGCTCTGCTCATCACAACATGTTCATCTATCCTCACACATCTTGTTGAAAGTTTGCTCATGTTCCTGGATAAATTATATAATGTAGTTTAGATAAATGTATCTTTGCTCTTGTCTGCAGCTTTTTTATGCTGCGGTGTCCCACAGGGATCTTACAGGGGACATATATAGTTTTCCACACGAGCCCATTATAAGAAGAGGTTTTTTTTTTTATCATTGGAGGAGTGTTAGATTGATTTTATTCGCCCATGCACCATGAAACTACGTCCTTGGGATGTGGTTTGACCAAAGTCATTGCCTTGGAGAAATAGTTCAAAGCTGAGAACCTCACAACTCATTAAATATTGAAATCACAATCATCTTTGCAACAATTTGTATCAATATTTTTGATTCTATAAGGTGTAAACTAAAGAATAAAACCACAACCATCAGATTGCATTAGTTTAATAAACTGGCGACAGACTGTTATGTTCCGTTTGAGTTCAGTTTCCCTGTGAAGGTAGTTGTTGAGATACTCACTGCAAAACTCTCGCCTGATTTTTAAAATTCTGGTTTGCAATTGGCTCAATAAGAAAAGTGTGGAAGATGATTAAAGAGCTCAAACAAATAAAAATGCAAGCTGAGAGTGAAACTAGTAAAACAGATCAGTGATCATTAACTCACAGATACTTTACAACCACATAAAGAACATCATATGAATTAGGACTTATTGTCATTGACATTAAATATTTCATGATAAATTATTTTATTACAGGAAAAAGAAAATTCTGCAACTCAAATGTCAGTAGATAAATTTCATATATGCTTCAGGAAGTTTTGATGGTTTTGATTCATCCATATTTTCTCTCTTCTGTGAAATGAGACAGAGAAGTTGACGCACTTTATTTTTCAAAAAGTTAATTTCATGTTCTCGCTTTCTGCCAGCAGCTTCTCTCTGTCAGGAGTCAAAAGTGAGTATTTGACCTTTAATAATCTGTCAGGAATGCAACATGTCCAGGCCTATAGAAAATGTCAAATAAAGGTTTAATGTCAACGCATTTTTTTTTTTTTTTTTTTTGCACAGCCTCAGGCCTTTGGGGCTGGATGAGGAAGGCATGCATGGAGGAAGGCACCATATCCATCCGCGTTTGCACGGTCCTATAATCAAATCCTTTTTAATTGCTAAGTTAAAAGTTGGAGCAGCAGAATCAGGTCGTGATCTGGACTGAAATCACGCGCAGTGATCCACTTTTTGGCTCCAACTTTAAAGGATCTTACAAACTTTGATCTGGATGAGTTCTCTGTCTTGGTGAAGGTGCAGGAGGCTGGTATCAGTGCGCCCTGCCCCGTGTGTGTGTGTGTGTGTGTGTGTGTGTGTGTGTGTGTGTGTGGGAAGTAGATCCGGCTGGGGCAGGTTTGGAAGTCGAGGAGAGAAAAAGTTAGAGAGGGGGGACTGCAGAGGCGCACGGTGCCAGAGCCAGGACCACTGGAGCCTCCAGAGCGCAGCAGCAGCCAGCACAGACAGAGGGCTTCTCCTTCTCACCCGCCACCGAGGGCAAGTGTGCACGGGGCAGAAGCAGGGATATGACATGTGAATAGAGAGTTTGTGAGTGTTAAAGCAGGAGGATCCTTGTTTTATTCCCCCCCTCCAAGATGAACCGAGACTTGAAGCTCGCCGCGCCTCTGCTGCTGCTCGCCCTGTGCGTCGCGGTGCAGCGGGCACAATCTGCGGTAAGTGCGCTCTCTTATCAGTTTTTTTTTTTGCACACATCTAAAACCTCCTGGTGGCTTTTTAGCCTGCACGAGAGCCGCTCGGAGCCGCGGGGAGAGCTGCTCAGCTCACCGGGACTCCACCGGCTCCAGCAAGCCTCAGCTCCGGTTATAAATAGAGAGGCTGCTTTAGAGCAAGTGTTGATCCTTTTCCTGTCACAATCATATTTTCTTTTTAATGCATTCAAAAGTATAACCATGCATTTGCGCATTGTTGGACTCTTTTGTGCCACCTTTTCTAAGAGCCTTCCTCCGTGCTCCGCTTTGTAGTTTTCACGGCCGCACTTTGTGTCCATGTTCCTGCGCATCACGTTTCCTCCTGCAGCAGGAGGCGACCTGTAGCGACACGCCGGCCGGGACGCGCTCTCCGCCCGCAGCCCGAGCCTCTTTCCTCCCGCTTATCATGTCCCCAAAAAAAGTTCCGAGCTCGGAGCCTGGAGGAGCGCGCGCAGCCTCCAACAACCTGCCTGCATGAGCGTTACAAAACTGACACTCCTGCTCTGTCAGTCTGCATCCGAGACATGTTTGCTGACACCGTTTCCATATTTTCACTCAGGTGTTTGTCTCCTGCAGGTGTGTTTTATCCTGACAGCACCTGCTTATTGATGCATGTTCAACCTTTTTGCTGCAGACTTTGACTCTGTGCTGCGTTAGTGGCTCTAACATCAGCTATCAGGTGAAATGTGTCTCACACATCCAGCAGGGGTGTGTGTGTGTGTGTGTGTGTGTGTGTGTGCATGTGTTTTGGCTTCATCTTCCTCCCAGCTGCAGCCTCTCCTCACATCTCTGACATCCCTCAGCTGTAGCATCAAACTCATCAATCAGGAGGAGAGAGTCTCAGTAATATTCCAGCAGCCTGTGCATTGCATGTGATGAATATTCACACCTCGTTAATAATTCATGAGGGATGGCTCGCACGGCCCCGCCCACACACCAGGCGTGTCCAATCAGGCCTGTTGCTCATCGGGGTGTCTGCTGTGAGGACTGTACATCATGCAGGAGACTTTTTCATTCCTCCACACTGACAGATAGGTGCATCCCACCTGTTTAACTTGCCATTAAATCAGTTTAAATAAGTTTAGAGTGAGTTCTGCTCAAAGTTTATAGATGATCTGTAAACTTGGGTTTGTATAAATAACAACCCAGGTGGTCGCCTCCCATCAGTTTATGCATCCTGTCTGCAGAATATACAACTGTGCATCCAAACTGTCCCCTGCTTCCTCAGAATAGATTTTAGTTGACACGATCAGATGCACGTGAATCTGCAACACGTCCTGATGAGCAAACAGTTTTAAATGTGGTTATTCTGTAGCTGAGGGTTGAAGATGAGGAACCAAACTCATCCGTAAAAAGTCACTACTTGACTTTATTTCTGCAAGAAAAGTGATGAGAAAAGTTGAGGATAAAGAGGCGAAGCTGCCTGGTGAAGGCTTGTTGGTAGGTGCAGGTGGTGTGAGATGTTACAGGTGTGACTCGTTGAGGGACTGAGTGGCCGTGAAGTGAAGAACAAGTCAAAGGTGGAGGAGGGGGAACGTGACGGAGCCCACCCTGTCAGAGAGGATGAGGATGAGGAGGAAGTTCAGAGGGTGGAGATGGAGAGAGGAGAAGCTCAGATTCACAAAGGACTAAAAAAATGAGTGTTCTCATTGAGAAAATGAGTGATCTCACAGTCTTCATCAGTAAATGGCCTTTGCTCTGGTTTTATAAGGAAAAGTGGACTTTAAGTTTATTAAAAGAGGAAGATGAGAATGAAAGTGGTGCAGATGAAGGGATGATGAGGTGTGGTTGTCATTCTCTCTCTCTCTCTCTCTCTCTCACACACACACACACACACACACTATTCCCAGTATTCCTGGTTCTTTCCTTGCTGTACCAGAGCTCTCACTGAGGCCCCCTAGTGGAGTCTGTGTGTATGAGCCCAAACCACCCAAAACTTCCTCTGGAATTCACTTTGCCTTTATCATCACTGTTCACTGAAAACCATGTATCTCCAAACATGATGAAGCTTTAAATATAAATGCAGTGTTCATTTTTCATTTATGCCACTTTTGTGTAAAGTTGTCCCAGTAAAAAAATAAAATCTACTTCAAAAACACATTTTCACAATTAGACTTTTTTGTGTTATACTTTATGTTAAGTTGACATTTGGAGATACATGGTTTTAAAAGGACAATGAGAAAAAGACTGAATCTGCACATTAAGTCAAAATATCTGTTTTTTTACACACACACACACACACACACACAGTGGGCATCTTTTTCTTATTCAGTTTGTAATCATAAACTTGTTATAACAGAGCATCTCACACGTCACTGTTTCACAGTTATTTGGTCGTGTGTGTGTGTGTGTGTGTGTGTGTGTGTGTGTGCATGCGTGCAGCATTAAACCTCACCCAGATATGAATCTCCCTTCAGCCAGGTGAGGGGGTTCAGCAGTAATGTATACCTGGAGGTTTTCCTTTGAACCGCCGTGCGACCACAAACACACACTTAATTTGATGCATGCTTTCCTGTGCATGCACACACACACACACACACACACACACACACACACGGAGCCTCGCGGGTTCCCTGACCTCTCACATGACCCACATCCCAGGTGGGGTTTGGAGCAGGTACCTGTCTGCTCTGTGTGTGAGGAGGAGCTTCACTTAGCCATAACATCCTCAGATGGACAGATTCATCTGTGACGCTCTGCAGAGCTGCATCTTCCAGGGAAACAGTGAGAGGAGCTCGTTTTTCAGACAAATCCGTCGCTGCGGTCCCTCGACTTTGTCTTTGTCTTTGCTCTTCATGCGTTTATTGTCCTCACTTTATCTCTTTGAGCTCAAAAACACAGAAGAGTTTGGATAAAACAAGCAAAAGACGTCGCCTTGGCCTTTAAGAAATTTCATAGACATTTCTTTTGATTGTCTGACATTTTATCGACCAAACAATCAACTGACTCTTGCATTTTTATAACAGCAATGCATCTTTAAATAAAACAAAACTGGACGTACATTTGAACATGATTTTGGGCCATTTTAAGATGAAAAATTACACCAAAGCTTTGAGAGATTTTCTCCCTCATCCCCCCCCCTCTCTCTCCCTCTCTCTCTCTCTCTCCCCTCTCTCTCTCTGTTTGTATCAGAGGCAAATTCCATCTTTATCTCACCTGCTCTGAGAAAAGGGTTCCTCAAACAGGCAGCAGCTCTGAGCGCGTACTTCATATTTACCTCCTTCGTGCAGTAGTAAATGAAGGTATTTGTACTCGCACTGTGGCGTTAATGAGCTGAAGATGCCATCAGGATTAACAGGTGGACAAAAGTCTATGAGAGCTAACAGCAAATGTTTAGACAGCTAATTACTCCAAACCTCTCCTTCCTCCTCCTCCTCCTCCTCCTCTACTTCTGCAGCTGGAAGAAGTAGTACTGCAGCATAAGTTGAAGTAGTGATAGTAAAAGATGTAACAATACGAGAATGAGTAATAGTCGTGGTGTCTGATACTACAAGTAGCAGCAGCAGTAGCAGTTGTAGTAGTGATAGTTATTGTAGTAGTTTCAGGTGTACCACTTATTTGCAGTACGAGTAGTAGTAGTAGTCGAAGCAGCACTAGAAGTAGTAGTATTAGTAGAGGAATGCGTAACAGCAGTAGCAAGAGTTTTAGTTTCAGTGGAAGTAGTGGTACTTGTAGTAATTGTGGCAGTAGTAATAGTAGTTTCAGTGGCAACAGCAGTAGTAATTGAAGTATTATTATTACTAGTAGAATGAGTTACAGCAGTAGCACGAGTTGCAGTAGTTGTGGAGGACTTGTAGTAGCTGCAGTAGTAGTATTTGTTTCAGTAGTGAAGTGGTAGTTGTTGTAGTAGCATTAGTAGTAACAGTAGTCTCAATAGTAGTTTAGTAGCAGTAGTAGTAGAAGCATCAGCAGTACCAGTAATAGTACTAGTACTAGTAGATATAGTAGCATTAATAGTAATAGCTTTGATAGTACAGTAGCTGTAGTAGCAGTGATTATAGCAGTAGCAGTACTTGTAGCAGTAGTAGTACCAGCAGTACTGTGATGAAGTAGAATCATTATTAGCAATATCTGTAGTTCTAATAGTAGAGTAAGAACGCAGTAGCAGGTGTAGTAGCTGTAGTAGTAATAGTAGTAAAAGCTGTCATTTATTGATCTTAAAGAATTCTGTACTGATCAGTTCAGTGTTTCTTCTTCCCACTTGGGTTCTAATCTCATTTAATCTCTTTGCACGAGATATCTTCTTCTGTTACTTACACTCAAACCTCATTATCACCCCCCCCCCTCCCCCGTCTCCCCCCTCAGTTCGAAGAGGAGGGTAAACATGGTGTGTTTGTTAGAGACTTCTTTATTTACTGCATCCTTCGCTGTTTGGTTTGAGGCTTTAAAGGTCAACTGTGCCTTTTTCCATCCTTCCCCGTCCATCCATCCATCCATCCATCCATCCATCCCCCGTCCATCCATCCATCCATCCATCCATCCATCCATCCATCCATCTTATTATATTTATATTTTATATCTAAACCTATTTTTACTCTGTTGCTGTTCCCCCTCATGCCAACAGCCGTGACCCTGAACCCGTCTGAAAGTTTCTTCTCTTCTGGTTTATAAAAATCAGGAATCTGATCTGGAGTTTGAGCAGCAGCCAGTTAAAGGTTTGAGGGAACCGTCCTTTGAAGACCAGCGAGACAAGCTTTGTGGATTTGGGCTGAATTACGTTACAGGCTTTGAATGTATAGCATATATAATTAACCCATCGCGCCTCATCATTCAGACTCTGCCTGTCATTTCTTTAAACTGCCGCTTTTGTTTAGTCGGTTTGTTGGACGTCATATTTTGACACGTTGATGGAATTAACGTAATTTCACTTTTGATGCTTTTTAAACTTATAGTAGCTCATTTGAATTTGAAGGTGGTCGTGCAGATCTGGGCTCTTTGTCAGACGTCCTGTGCTGGATGTGAGCTGCAGCCGTGCGGGCGTCTGTATCTCAGTCTGTATCTGCTTCATCTTGTCTGAACTCTTCTTCCACGTTTGCTTTTGATCTTTTCACACTGACACTGTTTTTTTTTTTTTTCTTTCCTTAAGACCAACAGAAACACTGGAGGTTTATGTGGGATTGAAACTAGTTTTGCTTCAGCTTTCATTGGCAATCCAGACAATTTTTGTCGTTTCACAATGTGTTTTTAAAGTGTTTTTTCATTTTAGCCAACTATTATGTTGCATTCAGGTGCAGCTGGGAAAGTCAGACATCGGCACTTTCGACACGAAGCATCAGACGCTGTTGATTCTTGTACTATTGAATCAGTGAGTGTTTTCTCTTTCCTTCCAGCCTGTGTCGAGCTTAAACTCGGTGTCAAAACAAAGCGGGAGAGTATGAAGAATTTCCAACGAGCAACTTTATCTGAGTTCCTCTTGTAGTTTGTGTGTGTGGCTGTGATCCAGTGGGCTACCTGACAAATCCACCTACACACAGAACAGTCACAAGACATGCCGTTCCCTCACCTCCCTCCTTCTCTTCTCGTGTTGTCCTGACCTCCTTTTCTGAAAGAACATCACCCACTTCTCTCTTTTTTCCTCATCATGCTTCCTCTTTTTCTCAGGGACAAAAAGACGTTTTACAGCCTGAATTAAAGAGAAAGATTCAGGATGCAGGAATATAAGATGCATCACATTTCTCCTCTAAACAGGAGCATTTGTTGTTTTGCATTCTTTCTTCCTGAGGAGCAGAAGAGTTTTAATCTGTCTGAGATCAGCAGATGACCTTGATCTACAGATGTCTACTTCCTCCCTGTTTAAACTGCAGCTCCAGTGTCTGTGTTGTGCAGCAGCTGAAGGAAACTTTGTTCACTTTGTGAATCGAGTCTCATGCAAGTTGATTCGTCTTTACGTCATCTAATGCCTTTATATTACAATCCTCATCCGCTCTCTGTCTCCTGTTACTTTACAAGTCTTGTGTCTTTCTCTGCATCCGAACTCGTCTTCATTTAAAACCGAGCTGAAATTTGAATATGAGAATAAGAAAGTAATATCAAACAGGAAACCAAAGAATCAAAGCAGCATGAATTCAACATTTACCCAAGTTAAACCATCTCATGAATATTTCTAAATTCATATACTGTAGCATTTTTATAAAGACGACCTCTGAAACTCAATGATTGTCCAAAAGCAAACAGCTATTATATTGCATTGTATTGCTACGATGCAAAATGGTACAAGGATCCCAAGTTCACTTAACTGACTGACTCAGATTATGAAAAATAATCCTACATAATTTTAATTTTTTTCCTGCTGGAAACAACCTTGATGCAAAGGCCGGTGGCGATACCACACACTCACATTGCTATAACACACACACACACACACACACGCAGCTCAGTGAGCTTCAGGTGTCGTCTGTGCCCACAGAAGAAAGAATGAAGTCACCTGAGCTGCTGCAGACGAGCAGGAAGTCGTTCTCTGACTGCGTCGCTTCACGCAACCGAACACACACACAAACGAGCCGGAGTCGACTTCTCGTAGCGTGGGAGGACGTCTGGTTCTCTCCTCTTCTCTGGTTTTCTCTCTCTCCTGCTCCCTCACTGGTTTTCATGCTCTCTCGTCCCTTCACCTGTTTCCTTCATCACAGCGCTGAGGAGGAAACAGGGCTTCCCCGAAAACCACAAGGGAAAAACGTGTCTGTGTGTTTCGATACATATTTCAGACTATAGAGTTACTACATTACCTTTTATATTATCATCCAGGCGCAGCTATATAAAAATATCTGCTGCTCCTTTAGAGCTATGTTTACATTTTCCTGGCAGGAACATCTCGTGAATTATGACTCTTGTTCCTCAGGAGGGAAGGTGGTGAAGTGGTGATATGTTGTTTAGGATTGTTCACAGTTTCCCACCAGCTCTCAACCTCGACCTTTTACCTACAACCTGGCAGATATTTGCATCTGTATGTGTTCACCTTCTAGTTGCTCATGTTGTTTGGCTGCAGCTGGAAATGAGGTTGATGAGAGAGATAAACCAAAGCAGCGAGCTTGTTGGCCCTAAAACCAAAACAAAGAGCTGAAAGACACTGAAAGGTTCAGTCGAGCTGCAGAGTCTGTGATGAATCTCTGTGGGTTCGTCAGTCTGAGCGCCCCCTTTCACCAAACATCCATCAGTGCAGCTTTAAACAGTCTTATGCATTTTGGAACTCAGTTATAAAGAACCGATTTTGTTGCTCGTCTGTCGCTCAATTTATTTATTCACATAGAAACAAACTCAGACAGACTCTGTTCACGTCCCCTCTCTCGTCCCTCTGCATCAGATCAGGTCGAGGCCTGATAACTTGTACTGTACATACAGTCGTCACAAATACTGTTTGTACTTTACACTGAGCTGTGATTCAGTGTGTGTGTGTGTGTGTGTGTGTGTGTGTGTGGTAGTTAATCCCAGGTCAGTGTGCCTGTGGCTGGTATGCAGCTAAGCCTTTAGCATGCAGTCGGAGGATAATGTTTGAGAGCTGCATGTTTCTGGAGGAGCATTTTTCACATTGCTGAGTGACACAGAGGGAGTCACCTGATGCAGCATCTATTATTATTATTATTATTATTATTATTATTATTTATTTTATTTTTTTAAATTCTCTCTTTTATTTGTGTTGCTTGTAATTTTTCAATCACTTGTTGTCGTCTTCTTTCTGTTTGTTGACGTCGATGCACAGATTGTAACATACAGTGTTGTCGTGTTATTAAGGTGTTAAGAAGAGCGTAAATCCTCTTTGTCATCGACTCTCCAACACTCTGAACTTGACCGGAGCAATGATTTGTGCTGTCGAACACATCGCTCCATCGGTGTTCAGCTGTTTGCAGATCTGGTGTCTGTTCATGAATGGAAGCATCTGCATTTGATATGTTTCTTCACTCGTGCGATAAAAGGCGAGTTTTCGGGTTGAATTGGTTGAATTTCCTATTATTGGCTTATATTTGAGCAAAGTCTTCTTCTCTCTCTCCAGACATGTGTGTGTTTGTGTGTATATGCATGAGTGAGTTTTCTTGTCAACTTCTTTTTTCTTTATTCTCAACATCGTGCAATACAGAATGAAATTTAAAATATGAAGACAGACATTTTTTGGGGCTTGTGTTTGTGTCAACACTGAATGTGCAGCATTCCTCGCCTCCTTTAGACAAACAGACCCCGCTGGTCAGAACAACATGAGATGTCAGACATCTGTGACGGCCCAGGAAGAGGGACGAGGATGAGGAAGAAGTGAAGAGGGGCGGATGGACGGAGAGGCGACGTGGATTAACAGAAAGAGAAATGTTTTAAGGCTGAAAAAGAAAAGCAGGAAGAGCAGATGAGACAGAACGATAAAGCTAAAGATAAACTGAGGAGGTTGAGGTAAACAAGTAAAAGATAGAAGAAGAGAAACAGTTACTGAAGCTGCATGAAGAAAATATTGATGGCAAACATTTGGGCAGCTGTAAAACACTGACGACCCCTCATGTTCCTGCATTTAACAAAAGCTATATGGGTCAGATTTTTGCAGATAGAGCGAAATAATTATTGTCAAAAACCGACTGTGTTGATTTCCTAACTTGCTACTATAATGTTATGCAAAAATATATATCTTGGTCTAAAACAGCCTCTAAAAACCCTTTAAATGATCTAAAAGCTGCATGCAAATCTTAAAATAAGGCTGTTTTTCTTATTCTAAGTTGAAGCAAAGATTAAGTAAAGATGAAGAAAGCTATAGTAAATGACTGAATATCCAAAAGGCTAAAAGCAAATCTGGAGAAGCTCGTCTGACACAGCGAATGTTTGTCTGGCGTTTTCAGCTTGAACTCGTCCGTGTTTTACTTTTTCTCCTTTCTTAGTGTAAAACCAGTAGAAATCTGCTCGGCACTGAGATGTGTCTGTCCTCATTAGAGTCTGTTGTAGTGAGGATGTTTGAGAGACGTGCAGGCAGAGCAGGAACCTGCTGCGACCTGCCTCCTCGCTCGATCAGATCAGACGCTCGCGACCTGGAGGAGCAAGAGAGAGCATGTTCAGATCCGAGTCCACCCGCAGCTGGAAACCTGCAGTCAGCAACCAAAATGTAAATGTGACTCATTCGTCGACCAAACTGAGGCCTAATGTGCAACATGTTGAAGGTCACACTTATCTCGCTAAATCAGTCTGAGCTGATTTTGCAACAACTTAAATTCTTTAATCATATCACTTTCATATGTTACTTATTTATTGTTCTGCTTCTGCACAAATGTCAAAAAAATCTTTTCATCATTATACCTGCATGATTTCCACCTTTGCTGCCGCCCTCATGTGGCAGAGACATGGAACTACAGGTAGACAGGCAGAACGGTTGCACGAGATAACTCCAGGCCATAAGTATGTGGACACCCTTGCTCACTTACTTTTATATCCTGATGGCCGATGGTTGCCCACTTTGTGGCAACAGTTTGAGGAAGGACCTTTCCTGTTTCAAGCTGACATCAAGCCGCCTGTGCACAAAACCAGGTCCTTAAAGAAATGATTTCCAAAATCCAAAATCTGACAGAAAAGCCTGAACATAGAAAATTGTAGGCTGTTATAGCAGCAGATTAATGCTCACGTCTTTGTAATGTAATGTTCAACAATCTGCTGTGTAGTTAAAGTGTTCAATTCATTTGATTGCAGCCTTTTTCCACATATATTACACCCTTCAACTTTCAAATCCAGTCAGAAAATCCGAATTTAGAGGAGGCGATTTAGCAGGAAAACCTCAGCTGTTAATCCCACTTTGCATCATAAACACACTCCATAACTTCCACAGTGTTGAGCAGCCGTGTGTTTCCCTCCTGTCTGTGCCGCCATCTCTCAGATACAGTATCAGGATGTTCAGCACTATCTTGTTTTGTCTACAGCCGAGGCTCCTGGGTAAATATTAAGATTAGATTGCAGCTCATCCAAACCGTGGTGCACCTCCAGGATGGTGGTTTGGATGCTTGGTTTATGGAAGCAGGAGCGCTTTGCTCAAAGGTTTATGCAGACGTCTAAACATCGATATTTTCAGAAGTAAACAGGTTCATTTATTTTGGTGTGATTTGTTTAGATTTTTGTTTTTTGGAGAAAATCCCTCGAAAGCAGACAAGAGGTGGTTTTGTATACGAACATGGATTCAGAGCTACAGCTGGACGTTTTTCCAGGTCACAGCTTCACATGAAATGCCCTGATGTAAACCCTGAAGGGAAGGGATTTCTTTAAACATAGATTCATTTGTTCTGCTGCAGCGCCTCATGTCTGTATGAAGCAGACCGGTCACACCCTGTGCTCTTCACTGCAAGAACAAGATTTGGACCACACAGATTTTGCTTTTATTTGTGGTTACGCTTTCTGTCTGTGAACCTGAACGCATCTTCACCCAGACCTCACCGCATGATCTTATCAGTGATTTTAAAGCATATCTAGAAAGTGACGGTATATTTTTCTTCCCTCGCTTTGTCTTTCTTCTTCACCTCTGTCTCTACTTTCTTTCCTCCCAGTTAACTTTGTACCTCCTCCTCCCTCCTGCTCCTCTCAGTCTGTCCCCAGGCTACACATACCCAGGTATTCAGCTGGCAAGCCGACGCTCCCCTCTCTAATTTCTTGTTGCCTGTAGCTACAATGCAGCGTGCCAAGCGATGATGTATGTGGAGCGTTGCAGAGAGAGAGAGAGGGAGAGAGAGCGAGGCAGGCGTGTTTGAACCTGTGTCAGGCCAAGCCGGGCCGGGCTGGGCCGGGCCGGGCCGGGCTGAGGTGGGTGAGGGTGGGCTGTCATCCCACCGTACTTAAAGAATCCACATGATGACATTTTCTGCAACTGACAGATCATCAATGCACGTTTGCACATTCTGCACAGATTCCTCTGTTTGCAAACCTGCAACTTTGCAACAACGAGAAAGTTTTATTTAAAAAACAGTGAAATGATTTATATTTAGATGAGCACAGTGAAGTGAGAGGAAGCACCAACAATTTGAATAATATGGCGACTAAAGCTGCTAATCTTTACAATACATACAACTGATTGACGATGACATTCTTGAGAACATAAATATAATTGCTCATAACTTTAATAGATGTTAATTGTGGGTTTTCTTCAACTTCCCTGCAGCAATTTGTCAAAGCAGGAGTCAGCATTTTCCAAAAACTTTATAGCTCTGCAGACACACCTTCCAAATCAGCTGAAGGGAAAATAAATCGATGCAGCTGAATCAGAGACGTCGTCTTGTTTATCTTCATTCTCTGGACGAACAAACACTCCTGTGGTGTGAAAACCGCTCATCAGGATAAGACGAGCATGAACTGATGCTGCTCTCACCCCGATTCTGTTCCCAAACATATGCAGAACATTAGTGACACAAACACATGGTGTGTGTGTGTGTGTGTGTGTGTGTGTGTGTGTTTACCTCTCAGTCTCAGGGCCTGTTTAGATAAAGTCCCATCTGGAAGGTCAAGTTTTAGAAATTCCAAACACTCCTCACAAAGTGTGTGTGAGAGAAGGAAATGTTACTTCAGGTTAGTTTGATAAAGTAATGTCAAACTGTAGTTTGTTAAATGACCAGCAGGGCGGCCTGTAACTGGAAGGACCCCATGTTGAAGAAGACTCAGACCTAAAACCACCTTCATATGTTCACTCATTATAGAACAGCATTAAACCCATAGTTGATGTTTTGTTTGTGGTTCGGTGAAAGTTGCAGAAAAGGAAAAACTTCTCTGTGTTCATGTTCTTCATCAGGACCCGAGTGTCTGCTGCTGAACCAGTTTTAATATCGTCTGTAAATACAAGTGACTACTTCTTTATATGCAAGTCATAATATCATTTAATCTTAATCACAGTGTCACATCAGTGGCAGAAGAAGTACTCAGATATTTTACTTAAGTAAAAGTAACAATACCACAGTGTAGAAATACTTTAAGTACTTAAGTAAAAATATAAAGTATTAGCGTCAATACTTAAAGTACCAAAAGTCCTCATCATGCTCAATGGCCAATTTCAAAATAATGTATATTACTGGATTATAGTTATTGATATTCAATTATTGTTATTCCTTTATTTGTTAATTAGAGTTTGCATCAATTATCAGAATCTGGAAAGCAACTAAAGTTATAAATAAATGTGGTGGAGTCAAAAGTGATATCTTATCTTCTGAACTGTAAAGTGGCAGAAAATGAAAATACTCAGGTAAAGTACAAGTACCTGAATACAAAGCTGCCACATGAACTAAACAGCTCTCATCCAGAATGAGCTGCAGGTCTGAGGGGGTGCAGCGATGGCGCTCAGCTGCGTCCTCCCTGCAGGTATCTCTCAGTGGGAGGTCGCAGGGGTCAACATTCATTAGAGCAAATGAAAAGAGAAGAGAGGAGAGAAAATTGCACGGAGAAGAAAGAGAATTCCCGGGAATATCAATGGAATTCCTGGACCGGCGCTGTGGCACGATGGCATGTGGGTGTGTGAGAGTCATGTCGGGGGGTCTTCCTCTTCCAAAGAGCCGGTCAGTCAAAACACACACGGTCGCATTTTTGTCCGAGTGAAAATATTTGGTTTGGTCGTCGCTCTCGGGGCGTCAGCACCTTGAAGTCGTCAGAGTCCGGCGGCGATGAAAGGGGTCGACGGTTTGGAGTCTCACTCTCCCGAACAGGATAAACACACTTTAAACACACAGATATTCAACCTGTGAAGCAGAACACACAAACAGATGAAGTGATGCCTTTAGAATAATCCAATAATCTCATCAGCGGTAACACAAATTATTAGATTCAAAGTGCAAAACCAAACTTAAAGAAGTGTTCTCAAAATGAATCCTCCATCTTTTCAACTTGAAAGATAAAATCCAGATATGTAGATCTAAAATGAACTCAAATTACTTGTTCTGTTGTTGTTTACATGAGTAATGTTGGTAAAATCAGGCCCATGTTTGTGGATCAGATACGTGATACTGAAAAGTGTGAATGAAACCGAGCAGAATCAGCCTCCAGGATCTTAATGGCAGGTGACAGTTGGTCTGAATGTATGTGTTTTGGAGTTAGTTGCTGGTTTGAGTCCTCTTTCCTGTTCTTATAGCATGTTGTGCAGGAACCATCCATCCATCTTTTTTTCTGCTTCTGTCTGATCTGTTTTTATACGAGTGTAAATAAAGGCGTGTAAAGTTGATTCGATTCTGATGTGACACCTGATATCGATGATCAGAATTTGAACCAGAGGAGATCCGGCATCAGTTTGTTGTGTATCTCTGTCGTTCTGGAGCTGGTGTGAACATGTTGGCTCTAGTTTCAGGTTGCGGTTTCTGACTCCTGAGCTGAGATCACTGTTGAAAGCAGAAGTTATTAGTTGTGGTCAAATCAGGGGGTTTCACAAGCTCAGTGTGTGTGTGTGTGTATTAATGATGTTCAAAAGACAGAAACACACTCTTAGATTTTGGGTCTTTGCAGCTGTGTGTACTGTTAATGAGAGCATTTGTCTATGTGCAGTGTGCATGTGTGTGTTTCCGTGCTGCGCGTCTGTGTGTGTGTGTGTTATCCAGGGCAGGGCAGTGTGTAGGTGTCTAATCATCAGTCTTTGATGAGCGGGGGAATTCCAGTCTCGCCAGTCTAATCCCCGGGTGCGTGCCTTCCGCTCGCTCCCCCTCTTCCTCCTCGCCCTCCTCACCTGGCTCACCTCTCCATCACTCTGAACACACCTTGCTCCTCTTTGCATTTAAATGCACTTTGCTTTTGCGCAACGAGATACTCCTGCGCAGTTTTAGCGACTTTTGGTGCAGTTATACTTCTGTGTTTCGTGATCAAAGGTTTATGATTGTCAGTTTTATCTGTATCTGTTTTGGTTTGCACTTTCCAAAGTTTTACTTTTCCTACATAGTTGGAAGTGTAAGGGGAATTTTCTTGCCAGTTTAACAATTTAAATCTCTTTGTCTCTTCTGTCTCATGTTGAGGCCAAATGAAAATGTGGTAGTACTTGATATCAACAACTGCAGGACGTGAAGGCAACGCAAAACCAAAAGAGGGAAAATTCGACCTGTCCTTAAACACAACACGTCCATCGCTTCATTTCCTGATATGGTGAATGTTGAAAATTCTGAATGTTGGTGCAAAACTCATTAAAGTCACAGTGAAGTGGAAGTTAGCTTAGCGAGGAGAATATAGGTAGAAATGAGAATTTGACCTCGACCACATTCTTTGGAAACGTTAAAGTATTTTCCTGCTATGAAACTGCTTTGCTCAGTCGAATCACATCTGATTGGCTAAAACATTTAGCATGTGAGCGATAGATGAACCACTGACACAGAACTTAACTGTGTTGTGTTCTGAAGCACCTTTGCCGCTGAAGATCATAAAATCACCCCCCTGTGAACCTAAACTCAGGACACTTCCTGCCTCAGTCTGACGTCAGCTTGTGGATGTTGGATGTTCGCCCTCGGGGGCAGAGCTGCACCTGTGCAGTCCTGACTCTGACTGTGATCACCTGCGGACCGACTCTGCCTCCCCTCGGGCCCGATCGCCGGGTTGGCGTGATGGAAAAAGTGGGACGTAGGTTGAGGAGAGAGCGAGGGAAACGATGGAGGGAGCTAAAGGAGCGAGAGAGTGGAGCAAATATCTGCAGCTCACTGACCTTTCTAAGTGGATTACATGCCCCGTCAGTGCTGCGGGGGTAAGCGAGAGGGTAGAGAAAGGGATCGAGCAGCACGGGGAGAAAGAGAGATGCTTTTAACACTGTATTTAGGCAGATTTTTAGAGCACGCTCAGTTCAGTTCACCTCTGTTCCGTCTATTATTTTAGCCCAAAGGGGCAACAGATTAGCAGTGAATAGACCTCCACCTCAGTGCACAGTGCACCACCTCCGCCTGCAGCTAATCGGACTAAATTAAATGCACTAAAAGATCAGCCAAACATGTATTAAACTGTCAGATGGCTGCGTGAACCATTAATTATACCGTCATTAAGACTGTGGATAAATAGATGCATGATGAAATGATGTAGCTTAATTTAGCATGAAATATCATTAGTCAGTATTATCTAACCCACCGGATGAAGTAATAATGAGCACATATTGTAATAAAGTGATGTTATTGCATCACATTTACAGTAAAAGGCTTAAATCACCAACGCAGTATTTATTCAGTAAGTCTGATTGTTCTGTGTGTTACGGCCGTGGTTCCCGAGCTCAGGGTCACATGACATATCTGAGGGGTCGTGAGATGATCAACAGGATGGAAAAGCAGAAATAATGTAGTATGTTATAAAAAAAGGCCAAAAGAAGAGAGGTGACTGAAAACATCACAATAATATGATTCATCAGAAAGTCAGACAATATAAAAACAATAATATTATCATGCTACTAATATTATAAGTTTGTCTGCAGCACTTTATCACACTTTCTAATAGTAAAATAACGTCATTAATATTTTACTTTTATGGTCAAATTAATCATTTTAGGGCCACAAGGATTTTGCTGCTTTGGTCAGTTTGAGGGAAATGTTTTATTATTCATCATTATTATCATTCATTTATTATTGTGCATCAATTGTGCAGCAGGTACAAGATGAGACGTTTGCTTAGATGCGATGTGCAATAGATTTAATAGAAGTTTAAGAAGTGTATGATGTGTTTGTTTATAATATTTCAAGTCATATTGTTTGAATCCCAGAGAGTTCTGACTGAGCAGGTCGTGAAATCTACAGGCCTCAAGTGAGCATCAATGTTTTAAAGCCTTATTAGATGAAGTAATGTCTGTCATGCTTCTCTGGATGAGCACATGTCGAGGGAGGAAGAGAGGGATGGAAACTGATGGATGAAGAGAGAGAGAGAGAGAGAGATGGAGGTGAAGCGAGTGTGAGCTGTAGGCCTGGGCGTGGGAGAGCAGACTGCATTGAGCTGAAGCAGACCAGAGACTAATCTGGAGATTCAGGGCTTGTAAAAACACCTCCACACACACACACACACACACACACACACACACACACACACACACACACACACACTTGACTACCCGTGTGCAAATGTATTCAGGCATGTAGTGTGTGTGTCTCTGTTGGTCGTCCCTCTAACCTCCAGTCCAGATAATAATTTGACATTCTGTGTAACTTTTAATCCAAAGACTTTGACATGTGTCCGTCATAGTTCCAGTGGGAATCAAACCCTCGAGCCTGCCTTGCTCCAGAGAAGCAGCGCAGTGCAGACAGAGCTGTGACTCGTCTATCAGATCTGTGTGGTGACAGAGGATTTTAACAGTCTGTCAGTCTGTGGTTAACACCTGGTTTTTAACTGTGGACACATCCTGTACACACACACACACACACACACACACACACACAGGCAGGAATGTGACAAACGAATTGGCTGTTTCTCTGTCTACTGTATCTGTGTATATAAACACAGGCCACATGTGGTCATAAACTGTGTGACAGGTCACTCTGCAAGACATAGAGACACATCATAGTCGAACACGTTTGCAAAAAATAATGTGTGTTTAAAAAAAGGACTAAAACAATAAGTAACAGTTACAGAAGTGTATAAATGTGAAATAAGGCTGCAACTGGTTATTTAATTTTCTCATGATGCTTTCACATCATTGGGTAGATATTCACCACGGTGACCTGATCGGTGCTGAGACTGAACTGAACTGGTGGTTTGGGCATTTGCCAGTTGTACAGACAGTTAAGTGAAGGATCTGAACACTTACTGCATCAATGGCTGTTTGAAACTTTGTGCCTGTTCCACTGTTCTGGGAGTCAGTGTGTCACCAAACAAACAACCTCCCTCCAGTGATCTGACTGTGGGAATCACTGAGCCGAGACATGTTCCTCAATCTGACCCATCGAGTCCTTCACACCCGACCTGTCACACTTTGTTTGACTGACAGCTTCGATTCAGCTTCTCAAATGTGAGGATTTGGTGCCTTTTTGTGTTTTATGTCACTGTAAAATCTTTGGCCACACAAAAAATATATTTGAAGACGCCACATTGAGAAATTCACATTTTGCAAACTAAGCAATTAATTGACTGATCAGTTTACACTGAGAATTAGTATTAGAGTTATTTATTTGCTCATTACTTTCATGATTAATAGATTATTCATTTAGTCAATAAAATATAAAAAAAATTAGAAAAATGCTCATCGCAATTTCCCACATCCCAAAATGATGTCTTCAAATTGCTTCTTTTGTCCAACCAAAAGTCAAAAACCTTCATTGACTTTCATAAACGATAAAGAAAAGCAGCAAATCCTCACATTTAAGAAACTGGAAGCAGCAAATGTTTGACTGAACCGACCGATTTATTTTCTCTCGATCGACTGTTGGATGAATCGATTAGTCGCCGCAGCCCGACTGTCTGCAGTAAGACAGTAATAGGATGAAAAGCGTGGACACACAAAGGCTTCGCAGACACAGAAGAATGCTGACTTGTCTGTCCTCTCTCGTGCGCTCTCCGCCTCGCCATCTTTCTCACAACCTGACTGCCTGGCATGCGTGCAATCGATGCCCGTCTGGCATCCGCTGTGTCAACAAGCATGGGAAAAGTTAATCAACAGCTCGGCACTCCCACTCCCATCCCTCCCACCCGTCTCCTCTTTTAAACTTTAACCCTGTTCTGCACGACTTTCTCACTCCTGTCAAACATCCTGTTGAGAAAACTGAAGGATGTTTGGGACATAAACTTGTTTTATTTCAGATGGAAGCTTTTTATTTGGGATCGGCTTGTTGTTTGCTCCTCGTTGACCTTGCAAACATCATCTCATCATCAAACAACCTGCAGGAGGAATCTCACTCACCTTTCTCCTTCTAAGCGCCTGCAGTGTAATGATAGAGCGCCCTCTAGTGGCAGTGGTGGATTAAGTCTTCTCTTTTGCTGATGGATAATATAAAAGAAAATTTGCCAAGAAAACAAGTGCAAGCAAAAAAATGCAAACAAAAATCATAATGAAAAATGATCTCATGAAGCTGTTTCCAAACATTTTTACTTAGTTTCCACATGTTGATTATCAACAGCAGCATCTTTTCTCAGAGCACTAAAAGATGAAACTGCTTCCTGTGTGTGGACGGACATATCTAAGCTTATCTGTTATCTGTTGTCTGCAAGTCTCAGATTTTTTTTCACAAAACTCTTTTTCTCAATGCCGCAGAGGAAAAAGTCCAATGAATGAAAAACATTTTAAGAACAAACGTCCTCATCTCTCTGCTTCTTGTCGTCCGACAGGCTTGCCACGGATGTGTGGGATCCAAATGTGACTGCAGTGGAGTCAAAGGAGCCAAGGTAGGAAAAATGACACATGACCACACACAAGGCTGTAACCCCCAGTTAATAAACATTTAATAACACTATAATGTACAAAATGAAAGACATTTTCAACTTCTCCTATAAAGACAAATTCTACATTATTTATAAATGATTTTAACTGTATGTTGCTATATTGCCATTTATCATCTGTTTGTCCACCAGCCCCCTCTTGTGGTTGCTCTCTCGTATAGCTGTCGATGAATATATTAATAAACACTTTTATCTGCTTACAACTACATTATAGTTTGTTCCAAGCTGTTTATTAAAGGTTAATACTCACCTTGTATGCGTATGTTTGTTTGCATGTGTGAGAGTATGATGAGGGAAATATGTGAGTATTAAGAACAATAAGTGAATAAGTAAAGTAAAATGATGAATAATAAGTTGTGTATCTGTGTCACTGTGTGCAGGGTGAGCGGGGTTTCCCAGGTCTCACCGGACAGCCAGGAGTCCCAGGATTCCCCGGACCTGAAGGGCCGATCGGGGCCAGAGGAGAGAAGGTGGCTCAAATGAAGTTTAACATTTTGATAACAGTTCAGGTTTTACTCGAACAGATGAGGGAAGAGTTGGAAAGTTGAGAAACCTCACTTTGGTTCAGGCTTCTAGTTCAGATGAGGACAGTTTTTAGAGTTAGTCCATGTAGGTATTCAGATGGACATTATAGGGATGATATGTTTCAGTAATTAGGGTTGAGTTTAATGAATTGGTAAAAATTCAGAGTGAAATCAAACCACGTCTGATCAGAGAGTCAGAATCTGACTTTCAGTCCAGAACAGTTTTACATTAAGACACAATTCAGTCAATGATTATTAATCTAATCAGGTTTAATGTCTTGTTCTTCTTCTCAGGGTAGCGATGGACCTCAAGGACCAATCGGTCCAAAAGGAATAAGAGTAAGTCAGTCACTTTAGTGTCATTTTTGTTTTTCTTTGCAAACAGCAGTGTCACATTTCACATTAGACACATTCTCATACTGAAAAAGCCCATTTGTAACCAGGTTTTCATGAACTTATTGGTCATCCTCCTCACATCAGACAGGTTTCAGTTTGGTTAGTTTCCCCTGTTGAATCGTGGAGGTTAATTATCTGAAATCAACACTGAAGGATTGCATGTTGTAATACCACCATGGACCAGCAGATGTCCCCATTTCACCTTATGTTAAACAGAGTCTGTGAACTCATGAAGAAACGACAAACTGAGCCTTGTGTATGTTTTTTTTATATCTAAATGATTTTATGTCTCTCCTCTCATCAGGGGCCTCCTGGTTTGCCAGGATTTCCAGGAACACCAGGACTTCCAGTGAGTTTTCCCATCATCCAGAATCTGAAATAATTCCCGCTCTGACATGATTTGCCAGGTAGCATGTGTGATGTAACTTCCTGTTTACTTCCTGTTTCCCAGGGTCTGCCCGGGCAGGACGGACCTCCAGGCCCGAGAGGAGTGCCGGGTTGTAATGGCACCAAGGTATCTGATGAAAAGTCTTTTGTAAAATTAAAATTAAATGTTAAAAGTGAATGTTCGAACAATATATTTAGGAATATTTTGAATATTTCTGTCAACCTCCCGTGTGTTAAATGTGTTTCTTTCTTCTTCTTCTTCTTCTTCTTCTTCTTCTTCTGTCCAGGGTGAGAGAGGTTTTCCAGGCAGTTCAGGGATCACTGGACAGCAGGGACGGCCGGTGAGTTCGCTGAGGAAGAGGACGTTTGTTCATTATCTGTGTATCATAATAATTCATGTTCTCCTTTAACATCCTCTTCATTGTCTTTTCCTTATCTCTTCTAGGGTCCACCTGGTCTGCCAGGACAAAAGGTGAGTTTATCATCAAGGAAAACCGGCCTTACTTAACTGTTTTGTTGTGTGTGCAGGGTCATGAAACAGGCAGGTCGCATCAGATGCAAACAAATTAAAACTGCTGTCATACAGATACTGTATGACACATAGAGCTGATATTAAAGAAACATGTGTGGCAAAAGAAAAGTAATAAGAATGAAACAAAGAAATAATTAAGAAAAAGTTGAATAAAATCTGATTTCTGAAATCTGATTATCTGATTTTTATGTTTTGCCACAAGGTTTGATTAGAAATCTGCAAAACAGATTCGTCTCGTGAAACAGTGTCTGATATTTAACCTCAAAGAAATAGCAGATGCCTCTTAACCTCTTGTTCACGAGCTGTTGATATTTCATGTCTAACAGTTTCTTCTGGCTGTGTTTTCCTCTGTAGGGAGACCCAGGTGATGTGATCTCCACCAACCGTTTCGGAGAGAAAGGAGCAGTGGGATTGCCTGGACTGCCCGGGGTTCCTGTGAGTTTTTGTGCATTTTAAAACTAATACTGTGCAGCCAAACTTAAACATAAAAAAAAAGAAACGCAAAAAAAAATCATCTTTCAAACTTTCAAGATTTATTTTCACAGGAACGTAACGAGGATAAAAACTTTCAGAGTATGTATAGTCTGTATAATATGTTTTCTGTGTATTCATGTCACAGGGAAGTTCAGGACCCCCTGGTTTACAAGGTCCACTCGGGCCTCCAGGACCCAGAGGCTACGAGGTAAAGAAAACGAAATTTGTATTTCATGTGGATTTTCATTTAAGTTGAATCAGCAGTTAAAGTTGCTGAAATGAACCATAGTCCAACAGTATTTTTTGTGGTGTTGTTTTCCAGGGTCGTCCAGGTCCTCCAGGTCCTCCTGGACCAAAGGTGAGTTCCAACATTGACGAGTCAACAGAGAAACAGATTTTAAATTGATCTGATTTTGTTGTTATTTCATTGAAATAAATGAACATAGACGACATGATCGTGCATTTGCTCTACGTGAATCCTTGTATTTTCTTATCCTGCTGACAATTAAGCATTTTGACACTGAGAGTTTCTACTCTTCTTTGTCCAACAGGGAAACATGGGATTGAACTTCCAAGGACCCAAAGGAGAGAAGGTATTTACTGCGTTACCGGTGAACAAGTTTGATTGTCATCATCCACCGCTAATAAGAAGCTCAAAACTTCCGAATCAGAAGAATCATCTCTTGTCTTTATCCTGTCTTCCATTTTAAATGTTTCATCTCATCTGGATTGTGTCACAGGGTGACCCAGGTTTGCCAGGACCTCCTGGTCCTCCAGGACAAGTTGGAGAACAGAAGAGACCACCTGAGACAGAGATTCAGAGAGGAGACAAGGTAAAACTACCAACATCAATCCTGCATTAAATCCACCAAGCGTTTGTAACTTTGGTTCAGTTGTTTCTACCAGAGTTCGAGACAATTGAGCTGCAAAGCTGTAAATTTTCTCTTTTGTGTTTTCTCCGTAGGGTGACCCAGGAATTCCAGGTCCCCGAGGTGATCCAGGTTATCCTGGACCTCCTGTAAGTATCTAATCCCACCTGTAAACATTGTAATATAAAAGAGTGCCCATAGGCAAAGTGCCCTGCATCATAGAAAGTTCTAAGTTTACTAGTGAGCTCCAGTGCAGAAAACCCCCTGCACCTAACAGCCATGTTGTTGACGCGTGTTTTGTCATTGTAGGGTCCCTCAGGTGGCCAGAAAGGAGACAAGGGAGAACCAGGAGAACCCGGCAAACGAGTAAGTACAGTTCACACATAAACAGATTTGTGCCTCTATACTTATTGTGAGGACTTTGATTGACATGTTTTCTCTAACCTCAAGCATCACTTCTACATGTCTAACTAACCCTTTCCCAAAGATAAAGCTGATTTTAAACTCCTCATTATGCTTCAAAGTACTTATTGAATCTAAGAGCCCCTGGAACCCCATCCGTCATCAGAATTGGGGGGAGGATTTTCAGCTTTCCAAATCCTTTCCAAAGAAACCTGGTCAATGCCCACAGTAAGCTGCAAATTCACCGTGTGTGCAGAGGTGTAAAACTCTCTCAAGCTTTAGTTTTCATGTGTGCAACCAAGAACAACTCCCTGAAATTCCTTCAGCGACAGACTGTCTGAAACTGTGCGTCATTATCTCAATTTGTACAATTCATTGCATCGTATTTACAAATTAAAACAAAAGACACTGAATTCTTGGAAACACAGTGGCCACAGACATATTTGCACAAAATGGCTTGGTTCATTTCAAGCATACTGAGACCTTAACGGTATCCTTAAAACCAAGTCTTAACTTTCAGACTGCTTTTTGGTGAAGCAAATATTTCCTCACTTGTAAGGTCAAAGCTGAAATTGGACATCCACGCATTTTAATCCTTTTATTTTTAAAGACAGAGGATACATTTCTGATCCCCATTTTCTTGTATTTACAGGGCAAATCAGGCAAAGACGGTGACCCTGGTTCTCCAGGCTTCCCCGTGAGTTCTGCCAACAAACTGGACAATTTGTGAATAAATATTATACCACTCATGTTTGTAAAATCTATTATTCATAACTTATTTTTTTTCCTCGTTCTCTATCAGGGAATCAAAGGAGAATCAGGCCTCCCCGGTCCTCCTGGCAGGGATGGAGAGAGAGTAGGTTTTCTCCCAACATTTTTAGCAATTTTCTAACCAGATTCAACAAGTCGTTCAGTGACGTCATGGGTGGCTTTAACTTTGCCCTGTCTTTCTCTTGTAGGGACTGAAAGGTGATCGTGGATACCCAGGCCCACCAGGACCAGTGAGTATTTTACATTTCTCTCACTTGACAAAACTGCTGAATTGTGTCAGGGACTTTTCTTTTTACAGATTTTGCACAAGTGGCTTCTAAATGCATTACATTCTTCTGACCACTGGGTGGGGACATTTCTCTCTGCCTTTTCTTGTCTTAGAAATACTTAAAGCCACTACTACACCCTTGGTGTCTAATAATTAAGTAAACTTGTAATTAAAATTGAGCCATAAAGGGGAAAACAATAAAAACGTGCACTACATTCTTCTGACCACTAGGTGGTGACATTTCCCATTGTCTCACTTTCATTTAATTCTTTTCCTGGCCTGTATATCAAAGTGATTAATATTATATGTTAATAATCTTTATTTAATTTTATTTCTTCATAAAAATGTCAAATAAATTTGGAGCCTTTGGGCCAGTTAATTGTGGCCCCCATTGATTTTATTTTTGATTGTTCCACCAGGTGATCGGCGGGCAGACAGGAGGTCGGGTTGGTCCTAAAGGTGACCCCGGATACCCCGGAGCACCTGGACTCAAAGGAGATAGAGGACCACAAGGTAAACATGAACACACTCACATAGACTCAAAACTCTCAGATAGACTGTATTAACTATCAGGTTGATTTTAGTAATGTCCTTTTGACACAGTACTGTATTCTACAGGGTAAAACATACCCTGGTTTCAGTCTTGCAGGATAGTAAACTGAGAACAAGGAATTTAATGAAATCAGCTTGGTCTTAAAGAAATTATTTACTGATATTTAACAGACCCAGTGATTAGTTGAGAAAAAAACAGCAAACTAATCAATAATGAAAACAATCACTGGTTGCAGCTCTAAATAACTGAGTAGAATGAAGGTGTTGTAATTGGTTTTTGATTTGAACTTTGCCCTCCTTCCTTCTTCAGGTGTAACAGGACCCCCAGGATCACCAGGACTTCCAGCTGTTGGTGGTGGTGGTCAGCCTGGAGCACCAGGCTTCCCAGGAGATAGAGGTCAGAAGGGAGATCCAGGTGCTCCGGGGCTGTCTTTGCCAGGTCCCCCAGGACGTTCGGGACCTCCTGGTTCCCAGGGTCAACCAGGGCTCCCTGGACCTCCAGGCTTTTCCACAGCAGGACAAAACTGTATTGCCGGAGAACCTGGACGTCCTGGTCTGCAAGGAGAGAGAGGTTACCCAGGAGAGACGGGCCAGAAAGGTGAACCATTACGGTGTATATGATGGCTAAAAATACAAAGAACACAAGTTTAGTAAGGCTAACAGATCTCATCACTTAGATGTCACAAGATGATTTAAAAAAAAGATGAAGAAGTCTGTTAAATTTAAGAAACAGAAATAACTGACCTTTGTGATCTATTGCTGTTTCAGGTGAGAAGGGCGACACCTGTGTGAACTGCTTCGGTGGTACCAGTGCCGTCCAAGGACCCCCAGGACCTCCAGGACAGCCCGGATTCCCTGGTAACACCACCTAACTTTCCATTTACCTGAGACATTGTCACTTTCTGTGTGAAGAAAATTAAATGTTTGCTCAATGTTTGTGTGGGTTAATGAACTTACTTAGCTCCTGTTGTCGTTCACTATAAGCAATGCCAGTATGGTATATGGAACATTATTGTATCATTAATACTGCATTTTTTATTCCTTTCCTCTCCTCCATCAGGAACTCCTGGCTCACAAGGTGTCAAAGGGGATAGAGGATATCCAGGAACTCCTGGTTCCATTGGACCTTCAGTGAGTACTTTTTACTTTCAGATATTCATGACATGGAAATTGTTCTGCGGATTTTGTTTTTGTGACTTGATGTGCTTATAAATGAAAATATTGCTCTAAAGATATTCTTTGAGCTTTAAAATACTCGCTAATGTCAACTGCATGCCTGGCCACGAGTCATTTTTCGACATTTTCTTCTTCCTTTCCAGGGTCCCCCTGGTCCTCAAGGTGCTCCTGGATTCCCCGGAGAGAAGGGAGACCCAGGCGATGCCATCACAGTTAGCGGCGTGAGGGGAGACAAGGGCGACACCGGCTTCCCTGGACCACCTGGTCTGCCCGGTCTGGACGGCCGACCTGGCCGTGATGGACAGCCTGGAGCTCCTGGACCCAAAGGAGCCCCTGTAGGTGGCTTCCACTCAGTCTGTGCGTCATTTAGATTGATCTATTTTTTAACTAATACGTGTTCCACAGGGCTCCCTGCAAGTGAAAGGAGAACGAGGGATCCCTGGTGAGCCAGGTGCGCCAGGTATTCCAGGAGACAGGGGACCTCCAGGAGCCCCTGGCTTCGGACCTCAGGGACCTTCAGGAGAGAAGGGTGTCCAGGGCGTCTCAGGAAGACCTGGAGCTCCCGGCGCACCCGGTAAGAAGACAGTTTCTCTATCACCAGTACCAGCACACTTTACTTTTTATCTGCTCATCCATCCAACCATCTCTCTCCATGCAGGTGCTAAAGGTGAACCGGGCCTGTCGGTGGCCGAGAAAGGCTTACCAGGACCCAGAGGACAGGATGGTGAACCAGGACTGCCCGGATCACCAGGTGCACAATCATTATTTGACAATGAAGGACATTTTTTTCATGCAGTGCCCAATCTAGGCGACCCATAACCAAGTGACACATGTTTCTGTTGGCTGATTGACCAGGCAGCCCAGGTCAGCCCGGACAGAATGGTTTCCCTGGTTTACCAGGAGCAAAGGGTGAACCAGGACTCCCAGGCATCGGACTCCCAGGACCCCCAGGAGCTAAAGGTAAAGACCCTCCTACCAACTCTTCCTCCTAACCTTTGCAGCCATCCTCTTCCTCTACTTCCTCTACCTTTACATCCTCTTCTCAGTACATCTTGTGCCTCTTCCTCATCCTTTTTAAATGACCTGATCACATTTTTTTACCACCGACTTTTCTTCCTCCTCCTCCTCCCTTTTCTTCCCACAGGATTCCCAGGTATCTCCGGCCAGCCAGGAGCTCCAGGAGGACCAGGCAGACCAGGAGTGGATGGACTCCCGGGCCAGCCTGGAATACCTGGACTTAAGGTAGATGAATAGATGGAAAAAAATAATGAAAATGAAAGTTCCGTAGACATCTTTACCTGAGACTCTCTACATCGAATAGCTGCCTGACTGACTGACCTGAATGAACTATTTTGCCGCCTTCTGTGTGCGTGACAGGGTGAGCCTGGCTTTGGCCTTCCTGGCCCCCCAGGTTTACCAGGAGTACCTGGAAGTAAAGGGTTCCCAGGACCAAAGGGAGATCCTGGTTTCCCTGGTGGTCCTGGTTCACCCGGACGATCCGGATTTGATGGCGGCCCAGGAACTAAAGGTATTCTGCTGTTCTGGTACTGATTTCATGGGGGTTTTTTTTCAAGGAACGTTTGTGCTGACATTGACCTTCTTGTCTGTCCCTGTCCAGGTGAGCCCGGTACACCTGGTCCCCCTGGAGCTCGTGGCCCGCCTGGATCCCTCTCCATCGGCTCACTGGGTCCACCTGGTCCACCTGGACCCCCTGGTCTAATGGGACCACCAGGTAAGATAAACAAGGCTGTGTTTTCCTGCATAGCTTTTCTCAAAATTAAAGTACATCTGCTACCTGCCAGACTCTCATCTATCAATCATATTGTTGTGTTGATTGGAACTGTCACATGTAAAGTACAGATTCCAGTTTTCCATTTTATGCTAAATGTTTTTACATGTTCACATGTTCACCCAGGACTGTGCATGACCTCCCTCTTGTCCATGTTTCGAGCTTGTAAAGACCTGGATGTCATGTTGGTACAGGGGTTCAAACTATAAATTGCACACTTTCCATGTGAGCACCCCAAAGCATCTGAGCATCCAACTGAGGGTTTAGTGATCAAGGTTTTTTGTGCAGGTTGAATGAGTTTGAATATGTGTGTGTGTCATGGTTACCGCACCACTGGATGGAAACCGTACCTTGATCTGGGGAATTTTTCCTCACATCTTCATTTCGTCTCTGCTTTCATTTCATCAAAACGCCACCAAAAATGTCACAGCTCTCTCACCCTTTCTTGGCAGCATCACCATCCTCCACACGTTATTTGTGCAGCTTGTGTATTACAGAGCAACATCACTCCAGGCTCTTTCTTCACGAGTGCACCAATCATAAACTAACCCCAAGGAGCAAAAGTACGCTTCTTCTCACCACTTTAACGTCACGCTGCTCTTCCTTTGAACGTACACCAAAGCTAATTAACCAATATCCAACAAAATCATCAAATACTCTGAGCATGCATTAGTTTCAGCTGGACACATCCGGTGTTCCTGTTATTCTCTTGACGATATTTTTTTCCATAAGAGTTTCGGTGCATATTCAGAGTGTTTGAAAACCGGCTTCATGTAGATGTTTTAATGCATTTAATGCGTTATACTCTCTTCATCTCATCTTTGGCTTAATTCAACGCTCTGCCCTCTGCGCTTTGAAACGCGCCCTTCCCTTACCTGCCACCCTCCGATGCCAAGGCGAGAAAGGTATTATAACCAAATACTGGTGCTGGTTGATGACGATTTAATGGTGACGCATATGACTCAAACAATGTTTGATTAAACTTTCAAATACTCAGTAAAGGTGTCATTAGAGATATTAAGACTGTTCGTTTTTCTACTACAACTACCCTCATCTTGACTGCGTTGGGTATGTGTCTTACATCTAATTCTGTTGTGAGCTCATCACTAGGAGAATAAAGCCCAGACAACATTCAGTAAAAAAATTTGTCTTCACATCATTCATAACCTGCAGTTCTGGAGTTCAACTCCGTTTCTTGTATCTAAACAATGAAATTTTGATATCATCATTACAGGATTCCCCGGATCAAACGGAGAGAAGGGAGACCCCGGCCCTCCAGGTCTAGACATCCCAGGTCTGCCCGGAGACAGAGGAAGTCCTGGTTTCCCAGGTTCCCCAGGACCAATCGGAACCCCAGGACCTCCTGGAGGACCTGGACGGGACGGCGTGCCTGGACTGCAAGGTAAAATATAAAGCTATTATCATCAGCCTGTACAGTGTAAATGCTGCAGACTAGCAGATGATGTCACTGACTCAGTTATCACTGCCTCCTCCTTTATTAACCAGACAGCGTTTCTTTTCTTTGAATGGGATTTTTTGTTTGTTTTCTGCTCTGATTTCTGTCCACTGCTCTCTAATGTCTGCAGGTCAGAAAGGAGATACGGGTCCTATGGGACCTCCAGGACCTTCTGGAGGACCAGGAGGCCCAGGAGGGCCTGGTGCTCCTGGACTTAAAGGTATTCACATAAACACACACACTAATAACTCTTGCTTATTAATATTAACACCAAAACAGCCATAATGACTGTTCAAGGAAACTAAGGACTCTCACATTCTCTCCAGGTGAATCTGGATTCCCAGGCAGAGACGGCTCGCCTGGTGGCCCCGGTGCTAAAGGAGAGAGAGGAGAACCTGGCATCCAGGGACCCCCAGGACTCACCCAGCCAACATCAGTCATAAAGGGAGCCAAAGGAGATCCTGGACTACCAGGTACTGCTGAAAACACCTTCCCTGCCTCTCAGCAAGTCATTTTCATTTCAACCTTAAGATCTTATTTTTCAGAAAGTCTGAGAAAGTATTCAAGAATGATGACAAATGTATGACACATTTTAAAAGTAGGTTCACTTACTACTCACTGTATTATTAAATACACATTATATTTTTCCGTGTGTGTGTTGTACAGGTGCACCAGGTGTTCCAGGTCAGAAAGGCATCCCTGGTCTCTCTGGTGACCCCGGACTGCCAGGAGGAGATGGACGACCTGGACTCCCTGGACCACCAGGTATGGGTATACTCCTAACACACACACACACACACACACACACACACACACACATTCATACATACATAAATACACATGCACCAACGTGCTATTTCCATTGTGCTGCAGGTCCTAAGGGAGATTCTGGCATCCCAGGAGGCCCAGGTGCTCCTGGAACGCCAGGACTCAAGGGTGCCATGGGAGAAATGGGATTTCCAGGTGGGTTTGAACGTCTCATATCTCTCTGTCAAGTCTTTGTTTTCCAGCTGGTTCTTGGAGACTTACTGAAAGCTTTTCCCCATTCCCCCCAAAATCAGCATTAAATGTTGTAATACTTCTTTGCAATTCACGTTTTTGGGAAAATATTGTAATGCAGCTTGATGTTGGTTATTACATGTAAAAAGTTGAAAGAAACTAAAAAGTTGAAAACAACTAAAACAACACCTTCGATGATCTCACAGGACCGTCAGGACTGAAGGGTCTACCAGGTCAGCCAGGTAGGCCTGGATCCCCAGGGCAGCCAGGAGGACCTGGTTTCCCTGGAACCAAAGGTGAACCAGGCTCTGCTGGAGTTGGACCGCCCGGACCAGCCGGACTCAAGGTACAGGACGCAAATACTGAAATTTCCTACTCCAGAAAAACTTTCAAGTCCAAATTCAGGTTCATGCTTCATTTTATATATTTGTCTCATAGGGTGAACCAGGTCAGCCAGGGTTCCCAGGAAGTCCAGGACTTAAAGGAGGTCCAGGATCATCCGGTCTCCCAGGTTTACCTGGAGGACCAGGTGCCAAAGGCGACCCCGGTCTGCCAGGATTCCAAGGTAAATGTGACATTTGACTACAACAGTTTCAGAAAAGACTCAGAAGTCATAAAAGCAGGTGACACTGATGAAGTACATACAATATATTAACTGTTATTTTGTCTACTTCCTCCGTGTGCTCTCCTGTCAGGTTCTCCCGGTATCCCCGGTCCTAAGGGTCTCGACGGTGGCCCAGGTGCCCCAGGTCTCACTGGAGCTCCCGGTAGACCAGGAGAACCTGGCCGACCAGGATCACCAGGGCTGCCAGGAGAGAAGGGTCAGGCCGGTCGGGACGGGATCCCAGGACCAGCTGGAGTCAAAGGAGAGCCAGGTATATTTGTGTTCGGTTGATGATGCTTGACAATCATGTACTCAGTTTGTTTATGTTTCATTCACTTCACTTCTGATTCATTTCTACTCCAGGACTTCCTGGTTATGGTGGTCCCGGTCCATCTGGACTTCCAGGGTTGCCAGGTGGGTATATGTAACAGTTTTGTTTGTCGTGATCGTTGTCTCTGCACTGATATAACAATCTCTACTTTATCTCTAATTATATGTTAAGGTACAAAAGGAGACCCAGGTCTTCCCGGCCCACCCGGCAGTCCTGGTTTCCCCGGCTCTAAAGGAGACGCTGGTTTCCCCGGCACTCCTGGTCCTCAAGGCAACAACGGCCCTCCTGGACCTCCAGGACTGGCTCTACAGGGCCCCAAAGGACTCCAAGGACCTCCTGGACCACCTGGAAGAGCAGGTAGAGCACCTGGATTCAGTATTTGCCACCACATGTACTGCCAGAAATTGCTGCCTGGTTTCCTGATCTTCTCAGACTGTTTTACTCACCTACAGTAACGGGTGGGTGGAGTTTATTGTGTAGGACATTCCACTTAACATAAGGTGAAGGCTTAAGTAAAGTTAACAGCATTATCCAGATGATCCTAATGCAATAAAGCTCATTCACCTGGCTCACCAAGCAGGTCAAAGAAGCATAGAGCCAGCTCCTTACCTAAACTCCAAATCTCAGTTGTTGGAGTTTGCATGCAAAGTCTTTGATTTCACAATAGTCCTTGCTAACGGTGCCAAGTCTTTGCTGATTGCTTACCTATTGCAAGAAAGTTTCCAGAAAGTTGTTTTAGGTGCAATGATGAGCTAAAACTGGTGGCTGCCTGAAGGGTAGGAAATCTAAAAAATACAGGATATTTTGGAAAGTGCAGTTCATAGTTAATGGCCTAAAACAAAAAAAGAAAAATCAAATTTCTGAATTTACAGCACAAACATTAAATGTAAACTAAAGAAAATACAGCACTGATGAATATTGTGAAATGAGATCATTCAGTGAAAACCAGACAGCAAGCAGAAACTGCACTTTCAATGTGAATGCCTTCATTTCCATGTCAGTTGATTTGCATGGGACATTGTTGCACCAAATCGCCACCAACGGCCTCAGAGCCGCGTCACTGTTTGAGCACCACCTGTCCAGTCATTGTCAACAACACTGAGCACGGATGATAAAAGTTTGCCGTGCACACTCCTCCACCTCCCCCAACCCTTTTCACCAGGAAACGTCGGGGTGCTCCTCTCACACCGATCACTGATTTCCACTGGGGTTTGCCACTTTGTTGTCTGTTTCATCATCCAGTTTTTTCTTTTATCCACCAATCCACCTGTCCTCATGTCTCCTCACCCCCTCGCCCTCTTCTCCTGATCCCATAATGGGGAAAGCTGTAATCCATCCATCTCTCCACAGCCCTCAAGTACTGTGTGTGTGTGTGTGTGTGTGTGTGTGTGTGTGTGTGTTCTGTGTGTGTTCTCTGGTCAGTGTAACAACAACACGTGTGTCCAGTGTTTGTGTTTGATCATTTTGAAGAAATGTTGGTGTGAAACAGCTGAGCCTGGATCAAACTGAAAAAACTCGACTGCATCTTAAAAATGTTCAGGTTTAAGTTTATATTTATTGAATTTACAAATTTGTCAGTTTTAGTTGAAAACCTGGTTTCAAATCTCCAGTATTATTTATTAAGAGTTTAAAAGAGAGTCTAGTTGAGAGTGTTGAGGTTTGCATCTGGCTCTGCTGTCCTGAGTGTTTTTTGTCCAACCAATCATTCATCTGCATGGACACTGTTCGTCCCAACACACACGTTGAGAACGAGTCTAACACAATGCTGGAAAGAGTGGACAACACTGACACACAGGGTATGATACAAGCAACCAACAATGGTTTTGAGTAAAAAAAACATCGGTTCATCATTCAAAATCACCAAATCTGGAAATATAGTAAATTAAAAGTGTCAGCACTGACCTCACACCAGCACTGTGTTTGGCTAGTAAAAGAAAAAGCACTCAAGTGTTTTTCAAGCTGACGAAATGAAGCTATGACGTTTTACCCCCTGTTTCCTGTGGCTTGGCCCCACCCAATGCGGTGTGGCCCTGCCTCTTCGTGCGATGACATCCGGCCACCGCAGGTCCCTCAGGTCAGATCAACGGCGTCCAGACTTCTCCTGCACGTTCCTTCCAAGCACAAGCAACTGAGTTTAACACCACGTTCTAATCTAGCGGGAACAAATTTCACCTGAAAACTGTTGGGAATCATTCTCTCATGTCTTTATTTCTTCCTAATCGCTGTCTTCTTTCACTTTCTATGCACACTGATGGTCATATAATGCACCTTTAACAAGTAAGCACCTTTTTAAATAATCAGTATAATCGTAATAAAAACTTAAAGCTCACAGTAGTTTTCTGGCACAATTAGCATGTTATCTGGATCACATGTAGGTTCTGTCAAACACCAATCTAACATGCACAATGCGTTATGCACATATCATCATACAGTTTGTGCACAAAAACACACCATATCACTAACTCACCGGAACCATCAAATCATCATCATTAGTTTGTGTCACTTACTGTAAAATGTGTTGTTTGTACATAAGCGTAAAATATTTTGAATAGTTTCATCTATGAGTTGTAACAAAAAAATAGCAGTGTGCAGTTTTAGCCTTTTTTGGTTCAGACTAAATATCTTTTATTTGAGTCAGACTGTGTTTCTGATGCTTGCTTCTGTCTAAACCTCCTCTTCTTTTTGCCCTGTGCCGTCAACCCGGCTTCGCTTTCCCTGGGAATTCTGGGAACCCTAGGTCCTCCAGGTTAGACTCCAGTGGTTTGATGGTTTTGATACATGCTGTGGGGAGAAGGAAGGGTGTCGTTTAAAGCTGTTTTTAATGCATCTGATGCTCATTGACTCTTTCTTTACCCCACAGGACAGGCTGGACTTTCTGCTCATAATCACCCAAACACATACATAAAAGAAAACATATGCATATTGTGTTACTGTTGTATGAGGTCGTCTTCACAATAAGAGTTTCATTCTGTTGTTATCGCACCATTTTGAGTTGTGGTATAATTAATTTAACAAAGTAGATCATAAGTGCAGGCTGGACAATATGATAATATGCAGATGACATGCTGCTGTATGTGTTTATTTCATGAGTCTGTTCTTACTGTCCTGTACCAAACATGGTCTGGGTCAGTTCAGTTTCCATTTATATAATTAAAAATATGAGGAGAGAATACTGTTTTTTTTTTCCATAGTTTTAAATTAAACAAAAGTTCTTAATAGCAGTAGTTGATGGGAACTTTTTTTTACAGAACAAAAATTCTTACACAATATCGTGCTTTTTCACTGATGAATGGAAACCAAACTGATCCCTGCTGAGAATATAATGAGAAAAAACATATGCATGTCATTTCTCCATCATTCTGTATCTGATTTTTGACCTTTGATGTCTGCGCATGAAGGTGCACCTGGTCCAGAGGGTCCCCGCGGGCCCGCAGGAAGCGGCGGTGTTAAGGGAGAGAAGGGTATTCCCGGCGCTCCCGGCCAGCCAGGCTTCCCTGGACAAAAGGGAGATCTTGGTGTTCCTGGATTCCCGGTAAAATAGTTTTGTTAATATGAGAAAAACTAAGTTAAAGAATTTCTACCTCAACCTTTTTTTTGGACAGTCAAAGAGATTAAATGTGATCGTCAGTGAGATGTAACTGTCTCGACCTCTTTCATATCAGGGTTCCCCTGGTCTTCCCGGTGCTTCTGGTGTGAAGGGAGAGGTCGGTATGCCTGGTGTTCCTGGATTCCCAGGTTAGTCTGCTGTACTTTAACAGCAATCTATTCTTCCTAAGATCAAAATGTGTTTTTGATGTTATGTGTTAATCTTAAGCAAAGCCCAAAGATTTGTTTTCATTTGTATTTTTGCCAGGACCAAAGGGAGACCCAGGACTCCCCGGTGGCGCTGGCCTTCCTGGAGATCCTGGAGATATCGGACCCACAGGTAGGTGAACATTTACCTTTTCAGTTAGCATGAATAGCAAGCTGAGCTACATGAGATCATAAGGCAGTTTTTCTAAGTGTACTTAGGTCTTAAAAGAATTTCCTTTAAATTCAGTTTGAATTATTTCAAACTGATTATTACCTTTGTCACATTTGGCATTTAGGTCCTCCCGGTGACCCTGGTGTATCTCCAGCTCCCATTGTGGTGAAGGGAGAGCGAGGACCTCCTGGTCCCCAGGGTCAGCCTGGCGGTCGGGGGCCACCTGGTTCTCCTGGGCGAGAGGGACTTCCAGGTGGGTAAATGTGGACTCTTTGATGGGACCTGAGAAGCATTCTGCATTCTGTGTCTCAAGTGTGAACCCTGCGAGCTTGTATTTTCCTCCCTTGCTCTCTTTCTTTGATGGATATTGTGAATATCAAACGATCATTACGGTGCCATCGTCCAGTTTCAGATGCACTGAAGCCAATTCAGTTCTCATAGTCTGTTCAATTTTAGTAATGACTTTTTATTTTTAAATCAAACTATTGATATCCATGTCTAACATTTTTGTGTAAATGAATTCCAGCATCAGATACGGTTTGCTGAGCTAACTTCTCTCACCCTGTTCTCAGGTCAACCTGGTGAGCCTGGAGATGGTGGTCTGGAGGGTCCACCCGGCTTCAGCGGCCCACCTGGCAGGAAGGGAGACAACGGACCCGCCGGCCAGCCTGGTGAGTGACTCAGAACCAGCCTAACATCCCCACCGGTTCTCACCGACGAGCCAAAAAATAAACAAGCAAAACAGCAATGTTTTTCAAGTGTAGTTTTTAAAACTAGTCTCTAATATATGCCTTTCCCCTGATCTTAGGTCAGCGTGGCTACCCTGGTCCCCCTGGTTCAGATGGGCCACAGGGTCCTCCAGGTCTTCCAGGGTCAGTGTCTGCAGCTCATGGCTTCCTCATCACCCGACACAGCCAGGGTCAGGACGTTCCCTACTGCCCTGAAGGAACCAGCCTCATCTACGACGGTTACTCCCTGCTGTATGTGCAGGGCAACGAGAGGGCCCATGGACAGGACCTCGGTATGAAGGGTTGCTTTAATAAGTCTTTATTTAATCCAAGTCGCTTCATATATTTTTGACCTTCTTCTTCTTCCTCCATCCTCTGTTCCAGGCTCGGCCGGCAGCTGTCTGCGCAGGTTCAGCACCATGCCCTTCATGTTCTGCAACATCAACAACGTGTGCAACTTTGCCTCCCGCAACGACTACTCCTACTGGCTGTCCACGCCCGAACCCATGCCCATGTCCATGGCCCCCATCACCGGAGAGAGCATCAAGCCTTACATCAGCAGGTAGGGATGGAGAGAGAGAAGAGAAGAAGAGAGGCATGTGGGAAGATGCAAGGTGTTTAATTTTATATTTCTCTTATGTGTCCAGGTGTGCAGTGTGTGAAGCTCCAGCCATGGTGATTGCTGTCCACAGTCAGACCATCCAGATTCCCACTTGCCCTTCGAACTGGGAAGCTCTGTGGATCGGATACTCCTTCATGATGGTAGGACATTACAGCTATTTGCACCCATTTGAATTCACAGAACGTGTGTGACACTAGTATCTCATCTATGGAGTGCAAAAGCTAACTGGTGTTCCCTCTCGTCCCCAGCACACTAGTGCCGGTGCAGAGGGCTCCGGTCAGGCCCTGGCCTCCCCCGGATCCTGCCTGGAGGAGTTCCGCAGCGCTCCCTTCATAGAGTGCCACGGCAGAGGGACCTGCAACTACTACGGCAACTCCTACAGCTTCTGGCTGGCCACGGTCGAACCCTCTGAGATGTTCAGGTACAGATACCCGCACCGGCAGGCGGGTTTAGTGATCAGAGAAGCTATTGCATGATTCAGTTTGAACAGGTCAAGAAGCTCAAACTCACTTTGTGATGTTGTGGGGTCAGTGAGGAGAAGGAAGAAAAATATGTGACATTAAGAAAGAGAAGGTTTCTTAACCACCTTTAACCTTTGACCCTCACAGGAAGCCCCAGTCGGAGACTCTCAAGGCGGGTAACCTACGGACGCGCGTCAGCCGTTGCGTAGTCTGCATGAAGAGGACGTAACGGCACAGAGCGACGAGTAAACCCACCTCGGCCGGGGACGCCTGATCAATAACAAGAGATGATTGGATGATGGGGGACAAGTAGGGGGGTGGTGGTCACAGCGACCGACAAGGTGGAATTCCAATGGTGCATTGTCTTCCGGAAAAAAAAACTACAACTAAAACAATGGTGCTACTGTGCAACACAGCTTAAAAAAAGAAAACTGACGTAAATAAATCTTACATTTAGTCTTTGTTTTTCTTAAGAAGTACCTCAAAATGAAAGCAGAAAAATATCCACTAAATGGTGCCATGATGGATGTGTGACAACAAAAGTGCATTTTTCATTTCCCTTCTTTCCCAAAAGGATCATTGTTTCCTTTCTCTTTTAAAAAAAAACTAATCACTTTTTTGACGTTGGTGCAACAAAAACGTGATACTGAACATCCATTTCTAGACAGAAGTAGCTTTTTTTTTGTTTTTGTTTTCGGCCTTATTGATGAGGAGTGGATGGACTCCACAGTTACCAAATCGGCACTTTGACTTCGGAACATCCAAGATGAGAGATGCACTGACGATGAGCTTTCCTTAGTGAGACTGACTGCCTTTTTTTTTTTTATTACTAGCTCTTCATTCACACGCTCTTTCTCTCTCTCTCTCTCCGTCATTTCTCTGTCGTTTAACGTTACATTCGGTGGTACTAACCCCGCTGTAGCCCGCCTCCTAACCATCAGCCTACCACCTTCTTTCTCTTACTTTTTTTGTAAGTAATTAAATGTGTATATTGTGTAAAACACCTTTTTTGTTTTAGTGTATTAGGTCCTGTACCAGTTCTTTGTCATAAGACCATTTTCCAGGTTCTTTTTCGCTCACACACTCACGCGCTCACACACACATACATTCATTCACTTCATCGCTCGCTGACACACTCAGATATTGTACAAAGTAAGGCTTTTATGAATGAAACAGTATTTTATATATAATAAATATATATTTGAAAAAAGAGGATAAAAGGTATATAAACTTTATTCGGCTGTGGGGAGATTGTTCACTGTTTTCAGACACAAAGGTCAACGATCAAATAAAGCTAACTACTGAGCACAGACAGAGCCATTTTCCCTAAAACATAACAGTCTTGTATGATGATTAAATCTTTTGTATTCAATTTGTAGAATGAATAAATGTTGAACTAAAATAAAGGGGATTTGCTTTTAGGTAGTCTAATGATTGGGGAATGTTATTTCCAGATGCAAAAAAAAAAAGGATTTGAATTAAATCTTGGCTCCTTGATTAGAAACCCGTTATATTTGTTTTGTGTTCTTTAACATTTCCAGGTGCTGGGCTTCGCTGTAAAAAGAGGGCCTGAGGTTTTTTTGGGGCACCCTGAAAAATACCTTCAAATCCACTTTCGCTGGCTTGAATTTGTATCCAAAATTGGTTCAAGTGTTCACACTCGAGCCTGTTGAGAGGCAGGTGGAAGTGTCTGTACATTTCAGTCAGGTGTTAACAGCCCTGATGTGACTCGCTTCAGGTGCAACGACTCCTGATGTGCTGTAAGTCTACAAGAGCTGTTTTCGGGGGGAAGAAATGTTTTTTCCTGTGATTTTATTGTTATTTTTATTTTTTCAAAACTGCTTTTATGAATTCTAATTTTGTCAACCTGGGGTGCGATTAAAAATGTGTATTTGTTTTTATTTTCTTTTTTTTTTTTTGTTTATTTTTCATGTTATGTTATCCAGAAGTTGTTATAAACTTTTAAGACTGAAATAAATACTATGTCCAAAGCGCTGCCTTCTGAAAATGTATGATTATCACCAAGAGAGAATAATTCAACCTCCTTTCACATTTTAAGGTTTTTACTTTGACATTATTTTGATCATACACATTTTGGAGGAAATGAACGGAACTCTTTTAATTTGAAATAATCCAAACCTATAAAATTTCAGGTTGCAGAGAGAAATCAAAGTTGTTCATTAAAATTAAAGTTTGACACTTTTTGCCTCTCTAGTTTTCCTGTACAAGTTCAAAAAATACATAAGAGATTAGGAGTCTCGATCCAGTTTTGATGTGAATTAGACATTAAAAAATCAGGTTAATTATCAGTTTTGATTCACAACTATTTAGCTGATCAGCTCTGATTTCATGTCACCTCTTCTTTCATAAAATGGTGTCTGGATCAGATTTGGTGGATCATCTTTGCAGCTTAGTTTTATTACTGCTCTTCATGTTGTAACAGGAACTACAAACACACCCTGCCTCTTCCTGGAAAAATGAAACCCGGATGAACCCTCCCTCTGCTTTGAGCTCTAAAACGCAGCCAGTTCAGATCAGTCCAGCAGACGGATGGGTGGAACCAACATGTGAGAACAGACGATCCTTGAATGCACATCAGCAAGAACACAAGAGGAAATGGTGGTTTGGATCAGGGAGCTGTGTTTATAACAAGGAGTTAAGCCAGACCAGGAAAAACACTGTTCAGACTGTTGTGATCTGCTAAAGGATCTAGTGACCTTTTCTCTGTGATAAAGAGGATCAGATGGAAACCCACAGCTGCAGGCAGGTCTTCACACCAGGGCCGGAGAAGACAGGAAGCCGAGCTGGTCCAGGACCTGCAGATGTGGCCTGTGATGTGACAGCAGCTGCCTCAGATAAACCACAGGAAGGTCTTGATGAGACTGAGATGTTCCCAACAGAAGTGCAACCAGGGGAAGAGCCCAAGACCAGAGCTGACTTCTTAAAATACTCATGTGAAATAACTCTGGATCCAAACACAGTGAATGCAAGTCTGTTATTATCTGAAGGGAACAGGAAAGTAATGAAAACGGAAGAAGCTCAGGTTTATTCCAGTCACCCGGACAGATTCATGGACGGGTCTGTGGTCATGAGTAAAGAGAGTCTGACTGGACGTCATTACTGGGAGGTGGAGAGGACTGGTGGACTTTCTGTCGCCATCTCGTACAGGGACATCGGCAGGACGGGGACTGAAAGCATCTTTGGATTCAACAGCAAGTCTTGGGCTTTAGATTGTTTCGACAATCGTTTCGCAGTCAGACACGTGTACATCACGGCCGCCGACCCCCGACCTGTGTCCTCCAGAGTGGGAGTGTACCTGAACCACGGGGCAGGTGTTCTGTCCTTCTACAGCGTCTCTGAAACCATGACTCTCCTCCACAGAGTCCAGACCACCTTCACGCAGCCGCTCTATGCTGGACTTTGGGTTTTTGGTCATAAAGCTGCTGCTGTGATTTGCTAGAAAGCCTCACGTTGACTGTGTGATCTGAGCACTAGCACTGAAATGATGCATGCTACAAGAACTTAAAAGCAAAATGCATTAACAGCTATTTTTCTCGAAGACCATAAATGAGTATTAATACTGCAAAACCAAGGTACTGCAGGATGTTTATGAAGCCTCAGAGTTCAATATTAAATAAATAAATCACAAACCAGTCACATGCTCTGCCTCTAATAAGAATGTTATTCAGAGCTGGTGCTAAAATGATGCAATCAGTGCAAACATGCATGATCACAGCAAGCAACAATGTTCAAGCTGTGATGTCTGCTCTTGTATGTTACATTGTTTTTTTTTTTTTATTAAAGATGTTATGATACTTTCAAATAAGTTATTATTAAATGCAAATACAAAGACATTAAATTAAATTAACCATCATTTGATAATCAATTTAACGTTTAAGTCATTTTCAATCCAAAATGCCATCATAGCTGGTTTTTGTGTCTGCTACTTGTTTTTAGTTTCAAGTGTCTCCTTCAGATTGATTCAACTCCTAAAACATTAATCAAGGCTCCAGAGGCTCCAGATACAGTAAATGACCAGCAGGCGGCAGCATTACAGCACAGAGTCTGAAGACAAACACTCAGCAGAAAAGATTGAACCTGAAAAACACCTGAGCCACTGAACTGGGAATATCTCAGTAATCTATTACTCAAGATATCAAGTTAATATTTTAAGCAAAAACTCTCAACAGTATGAAACAATATATGACCGATACATCAATGCACTCATAATAAAAGCAAATGTAAAAACAATGGAACAACTGTGTCAGGTAATAATAAGTAAAGAAATGATCAAAATGCCAATAAGATTGTTTTAGATTAAAATATTAAAGAAGTGGAAACAAACAAAAACAAAAACGAGCAGAGAAACAAAACCTGCAGAAGTAATAAATACGTAAGTAAAAAGTACTAAACAAGTAGGAATTCAACCTTTTTCAAAGAGAAACCCATCCAACATCGCACTGTCCTATCGACTGCACACCTGATGGACACCTGGATTTATGAAAGGGTCAAACTTTGATTGGGCAACAGATGCTGTGTGTTCACATAAAATAAAATGTACAAGCAAAAACCTGAAATGAAATTAAATCCAGTGGCTGAAATAATTGGAGGGTTTCTTCTTCCCGTCTCTGTTTCTCAGTGTGGAAGCCTCAGCTATTGTTTTGGTTCTCTAAGCCGTTCGAGGCTACAGGGCTTTCTTTACTAATCTACTTCCTGATTCGTATTGGCTGAGCTTTAGAGGCAGGAGAGGATCGGAGGTGAGGTGGTCTGTGGATCCAGGCCTGTTGTCTCGGCCCTCTAAGCTGTTTAGAGCTACTACAGCGGCCGGTTCCTGAAAAAGACCTGCTGATCTTTTTGTCTGAGCGTCTTCCCCCGGCTTCGCTGCACAAGAGGTAAGTTTGGGACAACAAGACACAAACGCACGCCATCGCACGGCCGGTGACGGCTGGGAGGTTCCTCTGAGTTCTGAGAGCCCAAAACACAGATTAGGCCTTCCCTGCGCTCAGAGGCCGAGGTGTCCTGCCAAAGCGTCCTTAACAAGATAGTGCCCAGAATCCCTGAGCGATCAGGATAAGTCCCTCAGGATAAGAGCATCAGCTAAATGTGCAGCTATATTAACAATTTAATGTCAGTGTTTGGTTACTTTACACAAACATTCACATTAGACAATGAACCACGGCATGAAAGTGTCCAAACTCAAATCCAGAAGTGATGTTTTCTGATCAGTGTGAACTCTGGAAAGAATAATCTCATTGAAGTAGATGAGATTTGTGTGCAGCCTATTAGGGAGAAAAACTTGACAGGCCCAATTTAGGGCAAGAAAATCTCCCATCAAAGTTAAAAAAAAAAGAAGAAGAATATATTTATAGGTAGACAGACAGGAAATGCTGACATCCAATCTGAAAGTGGGACCTGACTTCACCTCCCTACATGACGTGTTAGTTTAATGTCAGACATTATTTTCTTTCAACGCATGTCCAATCACAAGACGTCTAAAGCATCATCTGGCAGATACCAGGAAAGCCCTCTCACTTGATACCTAAATAGGAAACTTTCAGTGTGAGAAGGACGTCGATGGATGTCGGTGATGTCCTCATGACGATGTGACACGGATACGAGACGAGGTCAGGTGAACGTCTTACGCATCCTGTCTCATTAGAGAAATCATCTGAGGGTGTGTTTGTGTGTGTGAGGGCTTCACCGGGGGGATTCCAGGGATTTCGGATTCGCTCACTGACGAAGATGCTAATGGCTGCACTAATAGATTTGGCCAACATTGTGCACATAAACACAAATGCAGTCAAACACACCGACACACACGCACACACTGGGTGTTGTTTTGAAACTCTAGCACCAGTCTACAGCCCCACTGGGCCCACTGGTTCGTCCATCAGTAATGAAACCCAAGCGAGTCACATGATGGTGTTGAAATGCCTCCTGCTTGGTGCGCTGGCCCGGCCCTCGTCGTCCACACACACACACACACACACACAAATACTGAACTACAAACACTGTGGATGTCTGTCAGTCAGCAGGGACGTGGTGGCGGCTCCCCCACGGGCCGCAGAGGGGCTCACTGGGTAAAAACATCCAGGGCTACATCGGGGTTGCAGAGGTTACACCCTCATGTTTTCCTTAATAAACAGAAATGCAGTGAAAATAGATAGGAAATAACAAAAGATGGATCCATTCATAAAAGTGCTGGAGGAACACGACTGACTGACACATGGAAGAAAGCTACTTCAACAGGTCATTTTTGCACAACACAAATATTTTAAGTTCACTCTGAAAAAGTGTGTCACCTAAAATGAAAATGTAAATTTCTGAAAAAGGCCGGATGTCGTCAGAGAAAGTGCGTGAGTGGGCGTCTCGGTGCAGTCAGAAGGCAAAGAGAACAATATGTCAAGGTTTGATCTACAAGAGCCTTCAAAGCAAAGACATCTGCGAGATATCTGCGAAGAGAGAACCAGTTTGATTAGTTTGACCAACAGTTGACCTTTATGTCTGTTCAATAATGAGAAAAGCCTGCTGATTCTTATCTCAGTATATTTAGCATTAAAACTGTAAAAATTAATGAACAAATCCAAAAACAATCAGAGCAGTGTCTGATGTTACATTTTCTGTCACATAGGTTGTGAAGGCAGAAGACCACAGTTGGCCACCGTCCGGCCGCCCGCGGTGGATCAGACCCTCCTCTCAGCTGACCGCCTCTCATGACCACACTGAACTTTGGCTTGTTTTGACAGTTGGACTTTGAGATGCTGGTCTGGTCACCTGCGCTGGATAAACAGCGAAAAACACTGAGAAAGAGCTTCAGGAATGAGGAAATAAAAACAGGTTTCAAAGGGTCAGCCAGTAAAATATAAATGATTATCAGTTCAGTCGAGGAAAACAACACGTCTGTTGTCATGAGCTGTCACGATTACACAAGTGTGTGTACGCCTTCATTCATTCATCAGGATTTTATTTCAAGGGTCATTTTGTTTATATGACTGGGTTTAATGAGTGTCAATAAAAACCAGAGATTAGAGTTCATAACAGGGGACTAAAACAATAACAGAACAAAAGCATCTGAGCTGAATCAGTGAACATTTAGTTAAACTATATTTCAGACTGATGTTGTGTCTGGAATAAGCCATTTTTCTTCCATTTGCTTATATAACCTAATATTGACTCTTGTCAGAAAGCTGGAAATGAAATTAATACACAGAAAGTTAAGAGGGTGTAACTGCGAGTGCTAGTTGTTATTTGGAGGCTGTGAAAGGTCCGAAGTGCAAATACAGCACAGACCTGGCGAGAAAGCCTGACAATGCAACAACAGAGCAAATGAGACTTCAGCAACAACATGTAATTAGTGTCACCTGGCTCACAGACTGGAAACAAAGGGAAGCAAAGAGCCACCTGTTGATCATCAAGAAAAAGTCACAGCACGTAAATGGACATAAAATCACAAATTCTTATTTTTACATATCGTTTGTGCAGGTTAAAGAACCAAGATGGACATAAATCTTCTCATCAAACATTCAGAAAGAAACAGCATGTTTGTCAAATGGTCTTTTCCTTTAAAGGTGTGAACATGATAACACGCTAAATACTAAAGTTATCACAATTAAATGCTGAGTCTGGGATTATCGGAACATTTTATCTCTTTATCCACAATCAGATCAAACTGAACATTCCTGGTTAGACGTAAATATCAAAGGATAGAAAAGCTGTCTCTCAATTTTTTTCCCATAAAATAAATAATGGTGTGTGATGAACCAGGTCAGAAGGTTGTTAAAGATATCATCTGGTTTCATCAGCACAAATATCCAAAGCAGATTTCATGGCAATTGACTGAAATGTTGGACGGACTCATTTACTGATTTAGAGCACTTTTTCTTTTGATCATCAGAGGTGTTTTGAAAGGATTTTATCAGGAAACTTTCTCCACCTGTAGAAGAATCATGTGGTGTTTCAGTGTGAGGGAACATTTAAAAAACATGATGATAGAAGTGATTTGTTTTTCTTCTTCTCTTCCAGGTGCTGAGCTCAAATGTTTTAGCCTCAAAGTGCATCTTTGTCCAATGTTTCAAACAGTTAGTGTCAAAATACATTCGTCTGAGAACAAAGATTTAACATTTCTGCTACGTTTACACCAGATTTTTGACGAAAATGTCGTCAAAACTCTCAGGCTTTGTTGACTGGAAGTTGTGTTCATGATAAAAAGTTCTACTCAGTTATACTCTGAAGATCTCTATGATATTACAACACCTAATCCTATTGACATCATTGATCTTTGTAAATATCTGCTGATTCTGAATTTGGTGGCAGCAACATGTTTCAAACAAGTTGGACAGGAGCAACCAAAGACTGTGAAAGTTGTGGCCTGATTGAAAACACCTGTTTGGATCCTTCCACAGGTAAACAGGTTCATTGGTAACAGGTGATAGGATCATGATTGGGTCTGAAAGGTTCATCCTGGAAAGACTCAGTTGTTCACAAGTGAGGATGGAGAGAGGTTCAACACTTTGTGAGCACATGGTTGGATAAAGGAGATTAATACATGGACTCAGGAACAACTGTTTTTGGAATGAGGGTTGAACATGACACAAAAAAAGGCAGCAGAGATCACAGCGGTTACATGAACACATTTTTATTGCAATAGCTCTATCGAAAGCAAAAAAGTTTTGATAAATATAAACACTATGCCGATGCTCAAATCGCCTCTGAGTACCCCTCCTACCCCCCTTTCCCTCCACGAGGAAAAAAAAGAGAGAAAGAAAGAGAGAAGGAAATAAAACAAAAGAAGGGGGGGCACCTGCCGAGGCGCCGATCATAACATGAAAAAAGCGACAACTTGAGTTTTCCTTATTTACAGAAGGAGGATTTCCATTTCCACCACAGTTTTTCCTCTTTTTTTTAAACTCTTTTTTCTTCTTTTTCGTATATAGGACGTACGTCGCTGAAAAATAATGCACATACGAAGGATACACACCTCCACAGTATTTTTTTAACTGTTTCTCTTTCCTGTAAAGCTAATAAACAACAGCATTCAACTCGGAAACTAAGAACACAGGCAGCAGGGCGGACCCGCTCCTGATAGCAGAGCAATGAACATCTTCATCGTCATCATGGTTGTCATCCGACAGCATTTCCAACTGTTAACTGTACTACACAGCAGCAAATAAACTGTAATATAGTTACAAAAAATAAACATTAGGCAGAGGTTGTAATCCATTTCTTTATACAAATAACTGCAAAATGCCTATGTACTCTTAAAAAAAATACTACCCTTGTATCGCTTCTGTTTTCAGAGAAACAAGGATGCCCCGATACAACAAAACAACCAAAAATAAGATGATTATTTTCCCTCTGTAAACTAGAATACAAAAGAAACCAAAAGATTAGAGGAAAAGGAAACTAAAGTTTGCATAATGATGCAGTACCCTAAGTCTTCTCTGCGAGGATTATATATATTTATATATAGATATATATATTACGTAGGTCTCATTTCTTTCTCATTTGTCCACCTCGTACAAGAAAAATTCATAACAGCTGATTTTCAACATCAGGATCGGTAACATCGAGGACAGTTTGAGGTTGAATTGTTGCCAAAACAAACACAGATTCTGTGTAAATGAATTCAGTCATGACAAAGAATCAAACAGGGGGTAAAATTCATCATGAAGGCAATCAGACATGAACGACACAGATCCATTTTTGAATAATGCTTCAAATAAATTAAGGGCGATTCTTCCCAAAAAAAAATCCCCCCAGAAATCTAGCTCTACCATTTTTTTGCCATAGCGTTAAAAAACTCAAAAGCAACACGTCGCCGTAGCAGAGTAAATACACAAAACAGTTTCCCAAACAGAAGAAACAAAAACGTTCTCGTTTGTCAAGGGCGGCCTAAATATTCTCATATTCAATTCTTTGTTCATTGGAAGGGGACAAATGAAAATGTCTCAAATTGTTCAGAATGTACATATAAGACACATCACAGGCTTAAAATCTTTAAACAGCATTTTGTGGGTTTTCACTTTTAAATCAGACCATTTAAAACATGGATCTGCTGAGGGAGAGGTTAGCTTAATTCTTCTGACCCTCCAGAGGGCGACAAGGAGTAAAAAGGTTTCTCCTCTTCAAATCTCTCTTATTTCTGTACCGACATTATCAACGTCCATGTTTTGAGCCACACAGACAGGAAAAAATAGCTTTCATTATCTCCTAACATGATGAGCATCAGCTTCCTTTTTGGCTCTGTCGTCACTGGATTTTGGAAAAAGGGAGACGGGACGGGGGACAGGGGGAGGACATTTGGAAATTTGCTGTAAGTGGAGCACCTTGTGGCTGAGATTGTGTCTTGGACGAGGATATGGAAAGTCAAGACAGTGTTATAATGTTGGTTAATGAGTCGGTCCTTGATATTGATGACACACTCTGAACGGCCTCGACGCAGTAAAACTCCACCTTTCTGTTAACTCAAGTAAAGAATGATTCCTCCTTTCAGTCAATTATCAAGCATTTACTGCTTTTCACTGTTTTATATAACTGTGAATTGAATATCTTTGGATTTGTTCCGTCTGTCAGACAAAACAAGATATCTGAAGACATCACACTGGGCTCTTGGAAAATGTGATTCAATGTTCTGACATGGTTTTAGACTGTGCGATTACTCGAATGAAAATAATCATTAGATGGAGCCGTGTTGGAGACGTAGCACTTAAATTCTGTCGAGCTTTGTTTACTGCACATGCTACAACTTTAGCATAAAACATTAACAAATAACACGTCAAGAGTTAGACGGCGTTTAACCCTGCAGAGTTTCTGTGATAGAAACTTTCTAAGTTTCTAAGTTAACTTCAAAGTCCTGGAAGAATATTTTTTAAATCTTGTGCACACGAGACAAAAGCATGTTTTTTAACTTGAAAGCACAAATTAATATTGTGCAAAGCAGATAAGATGGCACAAGATATGTAAACAAAATCTTTCAGATCGTCAGGGCCTCGACTGAAATGAGTAAAAACTGCTTTTTTAACTAATTTAAAAAATGAAAAAATAATAATTCTGATTTCTGCAGCTTGTGTTGTCAGAGTTTTGTTAAGTTTGACTAAGTATCTAGAAGCTGCACCATGTAGCTATCTAGCCGAGACATCTGTGACTTTAGAAGCGATTGCTTCCAACTGAAAGTCTGTTTCAGTGAACTTGGAGAACCAGATGTGCAGAGTTCGCTGCATCTGTGCAGTTCAGAGAGCATCAAGTGACCTTCAGTCTATGATCAGTCCCAGCCGTCAGTCAAACTTCTGACGGTGCTGCAAAAACCATCTCTGCTCTAAACCAGACGATTATTTAAAGACATCTCAGCCTCCCTGCTGTGCGGGGGCTCTAAAGGAACGACAATGATGCGTCCCACACAAAAGCGCAGCGAGAGTGACGGGCCTTCATCCGTCCAAACGAATTAAAAACAACAAAAAAAGAGTGGGCTGATAAAAAAAAAAAAAAAAAAAAAAAAAAATCAGAAACAGGGCAAAGATAGATGAGTGAATACTGAACAATTGCAACTCTGTGGGCTACGCTAGCTGTCAGTCTTTGTGTTTCAGCACATTTGTCTCTATGAAAACAGTCGTGTGGGTGATAGCCATGGGAGAGCAGCGCGAGTAGAAATGCTAAATATGGGCGCATCAGTCTGTTAAAGTGTGAGAGAGAGAGGGGGAGTTGTAACAGGGCAAGTATGACCAGCTCGCTGCACCTGGGGCCGCGGCTCAGGTTACTGGAAACCTCTTTACGTCACCCAGGGCCGATGACGAACACCCCAGCATGCATGTGTGTGTGTGAGAAATATCCTGGACGTCACCGAGAGCTGCTGACAAAGAGCTGAAGCGGGGTTTACGCAGGAGTTACCCTCGCCTAAATAGGGCTGCATGACTGCTGTGTGTGCGCCGTGAAAGCAGGCGTGGAGACGCCACATGACCGTGACACGTGTCTGCATACATGTCTCTGTTCTACAGTAAATGGTTCACTTGCACTGATTTCATGTGTGTGCATTAGTCGAGTGTTTGCATCCCAGTGTCAACGCCTGCACTTTGTGCTTTTACCATCCTCAGCGTTGTTTTGTGTGTGTGTGTGTGTGTGTGTGTGTGTTGTCGCCACTCTCCCTCGCTAACCTGAACTGTGCTACGGACCATATGACAAAAACTGACAATGTAAAAGGAAAAAACTAAAATGACTGCTTCAGTTTACAAAACACGTGAACAACAGAAGCAAGCAGCAGGGCGGTGAAACAACGTTTTCCACCCAGCGAGCAACAGTTTCCAAAACTCTGGTAAGCTCTTTTCATATCTTATATCTTATAGTTTCAGCATTTTTGGAAAGAATATGCCACTCTCATATTACACCGTTCAGAATGAAGCGAGAGTCAACAGCTGCGTTAGCTTAGCTTAGCATAAAGGCTTGACACAGGGGGAACAGCTAGCCTAGCTCTGTCTGAAGCTAACAAAAATCCTATCAGCAACTCTGAAGCTCACTAATTAACATGTTATATCTCATTTAACTCTCAAAAATCTCAGGAAATAGTCCTTAGTCATTTTTACACTTAGGTTTAACAAACAAGACATAACATGTTAATTAGTGTTGATGGATTTACTTTTTAACTTTGAAGTTAAGCGGCTAAGCTAAGTGGCTGTGGCGTCATATTGGACAGACATGAGAGTGGTGTCAAGTTTCTAACTCTAGGCAAGAAAGCAAAATAGCGTAATTCCCAAAATGTTGACTTATTCCTTTAAACACCTCAGTTTGATTCAGTTTTCCACAAAGTGAAGACAAATAAAACTTTCCCACCTTCGACCGGTGGCTGTCGTTCCTTCCCGCCCTGCTGAGTACCATCTCTGCCATGACAGCAAACAAAGAAATGTACCATAATATTTGTACCTACTGCAACAAATAAATAAGATGTGCGACAGAATACGAGGAGAGTAATGCTTTAAGGTTTCTGCTGCATTAGCACGCTGTGATAAACCCACACTGGTGCAGCTCTTTCCCCAGCTGTATGTGGAACTGGTACCCCACAGGGTTCTGGTACCGGACTCGGAAAACAACAACTTGTACTTGTGCAATGCCACTTGTCAACTCTGAGGCTGAATCCAGCCGTGAGCTCGTACCATTTCAGGGGTTACCAAAAAAAATATACATTTTCTACTACAAGTTTGTCCACAATGTAATAACTGTACGGTACCGTATTGAGGATGGATTATTCATGGGGTAAAAAAATGATAATAAAAGATAAAAAATAATATTTTAAGTTCAACATAAAAGTCTGTACCATAATGCCTTTTTTATTATTCCAGCCTCCCTTTTTAACACCATATGGAGAAGCAGAGCAGTGTGTGTGTGTATGTGTGTGTGTGAATGCTGCATGTGTTGCAGAGCGCTGAGACTAGAAAAGCGCCATATTAATGCAGTCCGGTTTTACTAGAACCATCTGATAATAAGACCATCTCAGGTTCTGTTGACGCCCCCCCTCAAAGTTCACTGACTGCTGCTGCTGCGTGTTGAATAAGTCTGTCGAACATGAGGGGGGAAAGCAGCACACGCTGGCAGCATCGATTGTGAGAAGGGGAAATGATTTAAAAATTAAAAAAACAGGACAGGATATGCATATAAAACACAAAAAAGATGAAATACACTTAAAAAAAAAAAAACTGCAAGCGTTTTTGTCATCTGTTGTGATGTTGTTGTTTTCTGCATCCAGAAGGGAGCGGCTTCTCAGTCTGGGTGGAGAGGTCAGAGGTCACCGTTGGGGGGGAGGCCAAAGGTCACAGGCAGAGTCAAGTGCCCCGAGCAGAGAGATGAGGAGGAGGAGGAGGAGGAGGAGGGTGGGGAACCTCCATCGTCTTGTTGCTCAGTCTGTTGAAAAAAGAAAACATAACTAAGCAATCTTATCTCTTTAGTGCAAACATGAACAAACACACACAACAAACTTCAGGTCGGGATGTTGTCGGGCTGATACATGATTTCTGAAGCAGTTTTAAAGAAAAATAATGTACATAAGTAATAAGAATCAGCTTATTGAATAACTACACTTTATAACACACTTTGGCTCTTCACTTATTCTCACACACACCTGAACATCTGAACGCAGGTGTGCACAGGTGACTTCCTGAAACATTGCACATAAGAATTTTTGGCAATAATCCTTCATATTTAACTAAGATGACAGTTTGGGTTCAATCATTCAAAATGATAAATAACAACAAACGAAACTAATAAAAAAAAGGCCAAATATAAAACATTTAATCCTCTTAGCTTCTAAACTGTAGTGATTTGCTGCTCTTCTTTATTTTAAGTGATAGTATAATTAGAATCTTTGAGTTTGGGAGAAAACTTCAGGAAACAGTATCAAACATTTTCCCTGTTTACTCATATTTTATAGACAAAAAAGAAAAAATACAGTGACAGCTACTGTGGCTGCTGGAAAAAAAATACTGTTCTATTCGCCTGATGTGACCCACAGACACACACAAAGGAGCTGGAATGTGGCTGGTTCGCTGACAGCGGTTTTGGACTGACAATATTAGTTGTTTTTGGACATTTTGAAGCCAAGTGCTGCTGACTAATTTTGACTGGAATCCGTCTGGCTTTGGACCCGACCTTCCAAACACAGGGGAGAGAAAACCTGCAGATTTGGGGGAAATCTGTACATGCTGACATTTTGTAGATGCAACAACACTGGTGAGTGGGTTTGTCTTTTGTAATGTACACAGCAGTCATAAACGAGGGTTCGCCCATTGCAGCTTATGATCAGGGTAAAATAAAGAGTGTTTGGGCTTTTGTGCGACAGTTACTGATGTGTCCTCACTGTCAGGAAGCTTTTCAAAGAAGCAGCACAGATGTAAGACGTCTGTGACCGAGTGGCGGCTTGGCTCAAACTACTCGCTGCATAAAAAAAATCTGTTTGTCTGGTAAATAAGTGAACATGGCCGGTGAACTTTGGATTCAGTTCGCTGCCAGCAGACACGCACATAAAGTTTGTTTCCTGCCCTGCTATCGTGGCCGGGCCCGGGCTGTCGGGTCGGCTGTTTTGGTGCGACCCAGCGGCCCCGAATGACCCTGTCGATGGCCGCCGTCCAGCTGGGTTATTCCACTGAGAGTGAGGCTTTGTCCGACACAACAATGCGAGCAGCACGCCACAATACAGATGCTTTGACAGGGGGCACTGCTGGAATGCTGCTCCTCTGTTTGTTAGCCACGGGGATGGAGGGATGGATGAACGGACGGACCGATGGAAAGACGGGAGCGCGCAGAGGAGAGGAGTGACGGTACACAGACTCAGCCTAAACACAACCCGGTCCAACCAAATTACAGCCGAAGACAAAGAAAAGTACATCTACTACAAACAGTCCACGCCAAGAGCTACCAGAAACTGAGCCACAACTGGAGGATGCAAACAAACCTGGCAACCCCCAAAAAACAGTTCTGCCAACAACAAGAGGCAGAGAAAGAGCAACACTTCCGATAAGAAGACAGAAGTCCTTCACCGAAATAAAAGTCAAACACCAAGAGTTCGACACACTCTCAGACCCAAACAAAACTCAGTATTTACTCTGGGAAAAACGGACGTTGCAAAACCTGTCAAAGCCTGAGAGGAAACAAGTGGAACTAAGCATGAAGCTCAAAATCAGCCTCCTCTTTGGTTTTTATCTCTTCTTCTACATGTTATAGTACAACTTTTAACAGATTGTTTCATTTATGCTTTGATGATTTATTTGCAACAAATTGTTTCTCTTTAATAACATTAATATATAACGCAGTAATTTAGTTGTACCCAATATGTAAAGTGTACGAGGTTTAATGTTTTTAAACTGTTGTAATCAATGGAGTTTACATTAAATCTTTCCAACGCTGAATCACTTTTATTGTGAAGCAGCTACAGGAAATGGACTGAATTAATGTGAGGAAGGTTACAGCCTCTTCATCACTTCACACAGATCTGATGTTTTTGTCCGCAGACGTTTTTCATCTCTTCATCGTGCACGTCATGATTTAGTCTGTTTCCATTACATTTTGTCTCATTTCGCTTTCATCGATAAACTTTTCCACCTCAGTCCAGCATGAAAACATGTTTGCAATAATTTCTGTTGAATTTTCTGGTTTTTTTAAGTGCAAATTGAAAATGTGGATGGAAATCCACCTAGACAGACGGAGTGAAAAAAGGAAAAGCGAGAGCAGTCTGAGGTCTCTGGGTTTCTCTTCAGTCCAGGACTTTGATCAAAACAACGCTCTGAGGACACGAGTCTGACTGACCCGAGCTGACCTCAGTTAAACACACACACCACCGCAGACGCGCTCGCCTCAAAAGTGGGTTATAAAAGCACAGTTCTCCAAACACCTGCATTAGCTAACAGCTTGTTGTGTCGTTGCAACACGGGCAGGTGTTCAGAGCCGTGACCGTCTCTCTCTCTCTCTGTCCCTAAACTCCATTCACCCAGCTGGGACAACAGATGAAAGGCATCATGGGAGTGAACAGCGAGCGTAACGTGTTAACCTGACACGGACTGGCCTGACAGCTGGGCGACGGCCTTTTTGGTGCAGATGGAGGAAGGAAGGGGACGGACTTTTGTCAGGCATCGAAACGGATTGTTTTCCTGCACCCAGATCCGGGTCGTCATTTTAAAACAATTTTTCAGTTCGATAATTTCACAGATTCTGGGTTTAAAGGTCACGATAGAGCAATAAATGAATATAATTTGATCTTTTCGCCCAAAGAAGTGCAAACTATGCGTGAAAACCTGAACTCTAATCTGGACTATTCCAGATAGGACGGGAGAAATCTGGCTTCAAAGTTATGGGAAGATAAATGATCACATTGATCAAAACAATGAATGATTCAGACCTCTGATTCGATGCCATTTAAATAGGTCTGCTATTCATTGGTCGTTTCCTGGTTGAAAAAAACATTTAAAACAATCAGAGATTTGGATGCAGAATTAAAAATAAAGTAAAGGTAAATATAGACAAAAGATTCCTGCTCATGCAAATATTTCAGATTTACTTTAGTTTGCACATGTCAAAAGGTCAGCAGAGGCTGCATCAAGCAGATGAACAAAGGTGGATTAAAAACATGGCCGTTTTCAAAAACACGTCTGCACACATTCAGACTTCGTCTAATAAAGTTCTCCAGTGTCACATTCCAGTAAGTCGAGGGGCACTTCAGTAAAATCCTGCTTTCTAGCATTAGAGTATGTCTGAGAGGCAAAACGCATAAAAAAGAAAGAAAGGAAGAGAAACAAGGAGGAAAAGACATAAAGAAAAAACGAGAGATCTGTGCGTGTTTGAGAGAAACAAGAGCCTCGGTGATTGAGTAATGCTCTGGACCACCTATGAAATCTACACTTAAGAGGAACTGAAAACCCCTGCAACAGTGCATGGCTGACAGTGTTTAGCTCCATTTGTTACTGATGAGACACAACATTTCCCTTTGAGTAAGCACTGCAAGATGTGAGACACACAACTCACTGGTCTTGAAGAGCGAAAGTGACTTTAGTGAATTTGCATGATTTGAAAAACTCCCCTACTTCAACATGAGTTTTTTTTTAATGCTCAGAAAAGCTCACGCCAACTTTTATCTGCAGAGGAGCTCATAAAAAACATGTGAATGCAAGAACATATCGAAGTGTATTTCACATTTTCATTATCTTGATTAACTGATTAATAATTTTGTATAATTCTCTATTTTATCCATCTAAAACAACACGATAGTATCACATGAGATAAAGAAAACGCTCACAGTTTAGAAGCTGGAATGAAAATAAAAGTAATGCTGGCCTGAAAATTACTTTCTACTACTCGAATATCAAAATAGCTGCTCATTAATTTTCTATCAAAGTTGCCACATATCCCAAAACTGATCGCACAGAGCGGCTCTGACGTGAAATGTAACCCTCTGGGAAACACCTCCTTAAATTCTGTAATACTCCAGGAATTCATTGACCAATGGGAACCCTGCCGGCGCCAACACGTCCAGGGTTAGGGGATCAATTCCCTGTTTAGCTCGATGGACACCAACACTGGCGGGTTTATAGATTCCCATGCTTCTCAGCGCGGGCCACCCATGCTAACAGCACATCTAGCACGTCAGTGCTTTGAATTAAGGTGCTCATCAAACAGCGCCAGTTATTTTAGGATCATTTATTTTCTAAACGGACGCTAAAATGGGAAAAACCTGACTTAACTTAACTTTAGAGGGCTTTGCTGTGACAGTCAGAACGGCCGCTTTAAAATCAAGATAGCTTTGTGTGCATGCATGACAGTTAATAATTCTAACATCTGTGAGCATTACTATATGTGGCTATTTAAGAGAGAGAGAGACCTCTGCGTGCAACACACACACACACACACACACACACACACACACACACACACACACTGAGCAAAAAGGGGGGTCCTGTTACGAGCATGCCTCGGACCGGCCCATAAATTCATGTCAGTCTGGAAATAGACCTGTAAATATAGAAGGGCCTGGCCGTGGAGGTGGGAACGAGAGAGGAAAGGGCAGCCTCGTCCCATCTTCTCTCACATTCTCTCACACTAACCCCCCTCACATTGAAAAACTGAGCAGTGAAACTTCCTCTCCTGACCCAGCTTTAACCTTCGGCCTTCTTACCCCGCAGATCCACCTGATCAAATGGGACTGAGGGTGGACTCTTTCCCGTAATCCTCCTGTCCTTAACCTTCAATTAATTCTGTCTGTTCCACAATAACAACCAAAATATTAGAGGAGAATTTATTGGTTTCTATCTGTGAGACAACCGTGCATTTACAACCTTTCAAACATTTTGTGAAGGAGGTTTTCACCATGATATGATATCATAAGACTGATAAAGGGACTAATAAGACTAATAAAGGAACATCTTATCTTATGTCTTATCTTGATGCATCATAGAAAGGTTGACACAAATGATTAGCAATAAATCTCCTGATTACTATTACTCTTCAATAATCTTTGGATCTATAAAATATAATAATATAGCTAATACTATTTAAAAATGCTAATTAAAAATTTGACAGAGCACAAAGCGAAGTCTTCAAACTGCTTATTTTGTCTGATCCGATATTCATTCATACTGATCTGAAGCAGAGAAAACCATCAAATTCTCAAATTTCAGGAATGGCAACAATCAAGACAGCAAGATCATCAAGAGGATTCATTTTCAATCAACAAGTTCTTCAATTCAGGAGCATCATAATGTGCACTTTCCTGCAACTTTAACTAAAAAAACCTATACGCAAGCTAAGAAAAGATGTTACCTCCAGACAACAGTACAGACAGACCAAATGAGACCAAACAAAACAAGAGTTTGAGAAAATGTGCTTTTTCCATAGTTGCACTAAAAACCTTTTGCTGCAGGTTTTTAATAACACAATAAATCTCTTTTATCATCTCAAAACATGTCTGGATTGTGAAAAAAGTTCGAGAAGGTGTTCTGGCACCGACACGAGCGCCCAAGTGTTGAAGAGAGAAAAAACACAAAGCAGACATCATCGTCTGAGTCACTGTCTCGTCTCTGTCTTTACGATAAGAGAAGGCAGCAGAGACAGCGTGGAGCTCATCCACTGTCTCTCAGCCAGACTCATTTAAATGTGTGGTCAAAAGAAAAACACACCTGTAGCTCAAATAACAGCTACATGTCTTTAACGCAACAAATATCTGATTTCTTGAATTCAAAAAAGCTCCACAAATCTCAGAGTAACCACTTGAAATAACCAACAGTCCAAAACACAAAGATATTCACTTTACATGAATGACAGAAAATCCTGACACTGAGAAGCAGCAAACGTTTGGCATTTTCCTTCTTAAATTCCTCAATTTATAAATGATTATCAAAAATGGTTGATGATTCATTTTCTGTTTATTAACTAGTCAAATAATTGACTCACAGTTTCAGCAGATTAAACAAAAGCTGCATAAAATCCCTTCAATTCTGCAACTAAACAGTTCAGACATTAGCCGTAAATAATTTCTGATCAATGTTTGGAGCGAATGAAACGTTATGACAACGTAGACCAAACACAGACAAACCACATCAGCGGAGGTCACGAGTTGAAACTAACCAACCAGGAAATGATGGAAATAAACAGAATATATGAAGCTGATGAATATGGAGGAGCTGGAATTATTAGTGTTTCAGTCATTTTAAAGCAGAAATACAAAATATTCTCCAGTTTTAGCTTCTCAAAAGAAACTAAAACATGCAAAACTCAACCGATTATCTTTACAAGGTCAAAAATTAACCATCAACCTCAAAATAAAGAGTCCATTAATTACAGTATTTTCCCTTCCAGTTTCAGGAATTCTGTCTATTCCTTAATTCCAGCGGATGTAAACACACCTAATTCATGTTTTACTTAATATTTGTACCATGGTTTCATACGTTCATGCCACATTTTCCCTGACAGCTGGACAGAGAGCCGCTCTCTCCCTCCCCCTCTCTCCTCTGGGTCAAGGATCCAGGTGTGCCTGTATCAGTTCAACACCGCAGCTGAGAGGAAGTGCATTCCTGAGTGATGATGATGCGTTTCCTCTCGGCCCTGCTGTGTGCCTTGACACGCTGCCGCCGCAATTACGGCGCCACATCAAAGGCCGCCTGCCATGACTCAGCACGTACAGACACACACACCTAACCTAGATGCAGAGCATGAACTGTAAACACACACACACAGACTGAGACTGATCATACTCAATGAGTGTGTGTGTGTGTGGGCATGGATTAACATTTCTGAACGTTACCTTGAACTGCATCAACCCCAGACACACACATGCACACACACACACACACACACTTAATGAACCTGCTGGCAGCGGCTGAAAACAAAAGTACACACAGACAGACGGACAAACACAAACACACACAATAGGATGTGCCTGAGCGCTTTGAGTGTCAGTTGATCTCCTGTGCGAGCGAGCACACATTCAGCACTGTAGATTTACACACACACACACACAAGCTCTTTCATCTCCGTTCAGCACCACGATAAACAAATGAGTCAGTCGGCGCTCGCAGAGAATCCTGACTCATGCTCATGCACACACACACGAAGCGAGGGAGAAAAAAAAAATCCGGAGAGGAAGTGAGGGGAAAAGCAGGGAGGAGAGAATACAGGAGGGGATGAGTGGGTGAAAGAGAAAAGGAGATGATCACAGAGGAAGAGAAAGACTGACAGAGTTGAAACATCCTCCTGATCCGTGCACGCCGTCTACGATGCAGACTGTAGACCTAACATCAGCACACACACACACACACACACACACACATCCAGTCTGGACCTTCCATGAGGCGACTGGCTGCTTCGCTGTGTCTGAGCATCTCCATGTAGAAACATCAGAGCTGCCTTTAAAGCTGCAGCAAACTCAAACACAGGCAACATGTACATCTACTGTGCAACCAGCTCCAGTATCATGAAACATTAGACAGCAGCGATATTGAAAACAACAAAGAAGTAGTGCTTTGAAAGAAGGAGAAAGACTGATTTTCAAGAAGCCATATTCAACATGATTTCACAACATCTGTGCAACTAAGTTTAAGTTACAGATGTTACATGAACGTGCAGCCAGAAGAAGTTTCAGCCAGTTGTGATTACAAACAGAATCCTTAGACTCTGGATGTAATTTAATGCTGCGCAGTGGAACAGTTAAAGGTTTTGAATCAATTCGCTTATTTAATGTGATTTTGCATGTATTTGCCATCACATGTTAAATATCACTATTAAATATTCTTGTACTTTTTGTGTGGCAGTTGAATTCAGTGAAGTTGGATTGTGTTTACCTTAATTAGCCAATTCACCCATAAGCTGATGTAAAGAAACACAAGTGATGACATATACCTTTGTACATATGTTTTTTTTATATTTGTATACTTTATAGTTATCTTTACTCTATCTATTTGTATTCTTTGTGCTTCTTACTAACTTCTCCTGCTGGCACTGCTCTCAGCCCTGTTTCCTACACATAAATATCATTTTCCAAAGATGTAGAAAGTGTCTCAAGTGACGGCCTCACAGAGACAAAGGGCCGCGAACACACAAACACCCACACATGAGTACAGCCTGCACACATGCTGACACAAAGAAAACAGCGGCACGTGCACAGACAGGCACAGAGAGACAGCAGCAGCTACAAAGACAGGAAGTCAGAGCCTTTTTTGGGTGATTCAGTCCACACTTGACCTCAGATAAACCTCAGTTCATTCAGCGAGCTAATTGTCTACCAGCCGGCTCGCACACACACGCAGACCTCAAGATGAACCGCATATTGGTGCCACTTCCTGTACCAAAACTGTTATAGCCCAGACTTCAGCTCCCTGGACAGATGCCTTCAAAGACAACGGCTGGCTGTTCAAAGCGCCTGAACGCAGCCTTGTCAAGATCACAGAGACTTAATCCAAAATAGATTCACTAGAGGAGCTGCAAATTGATATAATGCGACTAATAATAGCACACGGCACTTGGGGTTATTTTGGATTTCAGTGAGGAAAAAATATCCCTAAACACGTGTTCTCTTTTACTCACACATGAAAGCTCATTCTCACTCACACACAAAGCAAGCAATGATGTTTTTCCATATGCAGGCTGGCTGTTGTGACTGTGTAAACTCCAGTAACCCAGTGAAAGATGTTCCTAACCAATATGATTATGAAATAGAAAAGAGGCTTTAAACAGTGGCTGTGAGTTTCTCAACCTGACACACAAACACACAGAAGCTTGAATAAACTCACCCTTGGTTGTTGTGGTGACTCCATCAGATTTGGTGAAGTCTATACTGGCGTAGGCTCCGTTCTCCAGCAGAGGCACCGTCCCCGCTGCCGCCGCCGCCGCCGCTGAGCTCCCGCTGCTGCTACCTGCTCCCGACGTCATGGCTCCCGTATTACTCCCGTCCTCCCTCAGCTCCAAGGCAATGTAATTCAGGCCGTTCTGGTAGCCCACAGACATGTTCCTGCACATTCTACTGGCTCCCGAGGAGGAGGAGGATGCTGAGGTCCCGGAGGCCGTGCCCATTTCCATGGCTCGTGCGTGGTGAGCCGGCGAGTCTCCTAGTCCCTCCACGGACACCCACACACTGTCAAAAGATGCCGAGCTGGCCCACCTGGAAGCCTGACCCTCTGTTAAGTAAGATCCGTTGGGGGCCGTGGGGTTGACCAGCGTGGGGTGGGCGGCTGAGGATGAAGGGCCGAGTCCTCCTCCAGAGGGAGTTGAATTAGAGGAAGAAGTGGAGGAGAATGTCTCAGAGCTGTGCCTCCTCCTGCCTTGGGGGTCGGCCCGAACCACCTTGGGTTCCGGCTGATGCGTCGGCGCCCTGCCTGGGCTCGATGGAGGGAGAGGAGGAGAAATGGATGAGGAGGAGGTGGAGGGAGCGTGGCCGTAACGCCCCTCTATCACACAGAGATGCTGCAGCATGGCCGTGGGGCTCGTTTGCGTCCTCTCGCCCCTGCTGAGGTTAAAGGTCATGTCCGTGTAGTCGTCTCCCATCGACCTCCAGTGACCTCCGGCAGAGACTCCAGGGGAGGCCAGCGCCCCAGGATTGCTAGCCAGGGGTCGGATATAGCTGGGTGGGTTCCAGGGGGCGACGAGGCTGGGTCTGGGAGACTGGTTTTTACTCAGACACCCAGCGCTGTCCTGCTGGTCGGCCCCCACCTCCACACTCATATAGTCCTGGTGAGTTTGGGGCTGGGGAGGGGAGCGACGGTGCTCACTGGATCCCAGGGAAGGCGCTTCGTCTTGGGCAGAGAGAGGATAGGCGGGGGGCTGTTGTTGGTGGGGGTAGTGATCCCCAAACTCTATGTTAATGTACTCTCCGGGACTGGAGGGCCCTTCAGATGAGCTGACAGTGGCGGGGACTGAGGTGGAGGCGCCTGCAGACGCTATGGAGGGCTCACTAACCCGCAGCGGACCGTGGAAACTTCTTCTGCCTAAAGGGAGGCGGTTGGGCCTCACGACGCGTCGGTCAGCCATCGCTGCGGTCGTATGGTGAGCTCCGTAAGGCGGGGGTGGGTGAGAGGGGGTGGAGGTGCTACTACCTCCCCCACCCCTCTTCTCTGGTGTTGACATGGAAGCTGTGGCAACAGATGAATATACTGGCTTGGCAGGAGAACTCATAGGAACATACTCTCCATACTCTTTCTCATCCCTCTCTCTCGTGGGAGCTTTGTAGGAGCGAGGGAGGGAGAAATAAGGGCTGTAAGACTTTGGGGTGCTCTCAGGTGTGCCAGGTGTGTAATACCCACTGCTCCCTTCATTTGAGAGCTTGCGCCCTCCACTGCTGCTGTATGACATGTCCATATATTCTCCATTTTCTGGTCTCTCTGCTATGCTGTCAGTCCCACTGGCACCTGCCATACTGGAGCTACTGTGAGGGCTGGGGGAGGCCTGCCCTGGAGAGGGGGAGCTGCCGCTGCCCCCTGGGAGCATCATCATGTAGCCGTGGGAGTCTGTGGAGGATTGCGACTGGAGCTGTGGGGGGTGGTGGGCTGAACGGGGGCCTAAAGCTGGACTGTGAAGCTGAGGAGAGTGAGAGATGGGGTGAGAGTAAGAGCTGGGTTGCATAGGCATGTAGTCGGGAGGAGTGTCCCGCGGTGAGGCGGCCACGCCACACATCATGGGCATGTAGCCACTGTCTTCCTTGGCAGAGGAGGAGGAGGAAAGGGGCGGGCGCTCAGCACCGGCCTCCGTCCGGGAGAGCGTGGAGGGACGGCTCTGCTGGCTGTGCTCGGAGCAGGAGCTGTAGTCAGAGCGGAGGGAGGAAGAGGAGGAGGACGGCCCGCCACGGAGCAGCCCACTGCCAAATGGTAACACAACATCTGACCCCTCGTCCAATGAGAAGTTGGTCTGGGTCATTTTCTGGTAAACAGCCACTCCAGAACCGCCAGTTGCACCACCAGCTGGTCTGGAGAAAGAGTGAGTCCTCCTCCTCAGCGATGATGAAGAAAAGCGCTCATCCTCTGTTGTCGATGTGCTCTCGTCCCGTGGCGTGTCACCTCCACTGTTGTTTCCAGAGCCCCCACCGGTGCCAAAGACCTCCCGGTTCCAGCCCATGGCCATGTAATCATTTAGACAGTTCTCTTCTCTGATTGGTGGTGTGTTGCCTAGTGAGTCTGGTGTGTTGCTCCGCACCCTGAAGTACCGGAAGTCACCAGGGCTGGAGCCATACTCATCTGAAGAGTTGAAGCCGCCGTCAGATGGCGAGCCGCATATCGAGGCGCTGGATGGCCGGGTGAGAGTGTCGGAGACTGAGCCGTGGCCGCTGCTGGAGGAGACGCTCACTGGGCTGGTGGTGGAGGGGAAGTGAGAGACTGGCAGCGAGGCGGAGCGGGCGTGGTAGGTGGACGATGACCCCGGGATGGCTCTGACGTAGCGTCCGCTGCCAGTGCTCGTGCCTGCATTTCCTGTGGCGACGCCACTGCCGCCGCTGCTGCCACCACCTTCCTGACGACCATGATGGGCGCGTGCTGAGTTAAGGTGAACCAGACTTCCTGTGGCGGAGCGGAAGGGCCGGTTCATCGTCCCCTCGCCCTCACTGGAAGTTCTGAAGCGATAACCACTGGCCCCAGAGCTCTTACTTGATGGCGGTGTTCCTACAACCGACTCCGTCCTCGATCTGCGCTGCAGCCCCGTCTGGCTCGGCGGCAGGTTGCCCAGGTGGCGCCGTGTTGTGATGAACGGCATGGGGTTGGAGCCCGATGACTGGCTCTTACTCCTGGGCCGAAACTCTGCAAAAGCTTTCAGGGCTTTCATCGTCTCCAGGATGGTCTCGTGCATGTTTTGGGCCACGACCGAGTCATCCACCTGCATCCATATCTCACCTGGCCCAATAGAGGAGGAGCGACCCACCTCGATGAAAAAGAAGCTTTCTGAATGTCCACATCGCCTTATATTCATCAACTGGAGGTTAACACAGGGGGTCTCAGAGTTCAACTTAACGAGGTGAATGGTTTTAGTTGAGAGGCATAGCCGGTAAACACCTGTGAGGTTTTTAGTTTGACCCAGTCCTTTAGGTTTCACATTCACCTGCCACACCTCTTTGAACACAGTACCAGGAGTGACTGTACCATATCCATCATCCAGGTCATCTGAATCCAGGTGGCCTTTCTTGCCCTCACTCATCAGCTCACTGACAGCAACATACCAGTCCTCCTGCTCCTGCTCGTTCTCCGCCACAATGGCAAAATACTCGTCTTTAGTGTAAAGAGCGATGAGGTGTTTGTTTTTGGAGTCGGCCCTCTTGTTCACGGTGAAGCACTGGTAGAGGTAAATCACCCTCTTGGGGGGAGAGGGGGCCACGGCTCCACCGCTGGCGGCGGCAGCGGCAGCCGCGGAGCGCAGGCTGTTCCTGAATTTCTTCTCGCTGTCGTAGTACTCCAGGCGGCTGGGGCCGAGGTGGCTGGCGGCCCGGAGCACGAAGAAGCGCTTGTGTCCGTGTTTCTGCTTCCTTAAGTAGCCGCATTTTCTGATGTCGTCCACCACGTCCGAGGCGTATACATGGCTGCTGCTGGCGGCGGAGGAAGCGGCGGGCTCCTCGGCGGCGTGTACCTGGCTGAGGGACGAGGAGGAGGCTTTCCTGCCCGGGGACTCTGCGCTGCTCTCCCCGGAAAGATGCTGCGAGGAAGAAGCCGCCAGCTGGTAGTGATGCTGCTGATCCTTGGGAGGCGGATGGTGGCCGAGGTGTTGATGGTTGGAGGGCGGTAAATGATGGAAGCGAGAGCCGCCTCCTCCTCCTCCTCCTCCGCCGCCGCCGCCGATATTAATTAACGGGGAAGGGGGTTCCCCGACCGATCCGTCTCCGTTGGCGGTGGCGGATTTCGTCCCCACGTCCCTCTGCTGCGTCTCCACCATCAACATCGCTGCCTTGCCTTCCTGGTAATTCGCGAAATTTGCCATCAGGGAACACAATCAAAGGTCACTTTACTAGCAAGCTAATCCGAGTGGACCTAGACCCCATTCTTGTTTTGGGAGACGAGCTCCCGAGTCCGGCTAGGCCAGCTAAGATCTGCGAGCCTCACGGACCGGCTTTGTTAGTCCGTCCAAAAACCAGTGTCTTTACCTCTGTGTGGCCGCCAGGCGGGTCTTCCAACGCGGGCTTTTTTATCACGAAATGAAGCCGACCGTGTGCGACATGGACCACGTTCAAGTCGCGTTTCTATAATCGGGAGGATCCGGCTAGCTCGGTTAGCAATCCGGTCCCTTCTGGTCCTGAACTCGTCTCTATGGGCCAGAGCACAAACAACACATGACCCTCTGCGTCACCGGCCCGACGGGAGGAACAAAGACTCAAACGCGGGCGGTGATTGGTGCATCATTATGGCTGACATTGTTTGACAGGAGGCTCTACCAATCGCTGCAGATATTAGCGCCTTGCGTCAATAGCTTTGACCAATCGTGTCGCAGAGAGTTTTAGTGAAGAGAAAAATAGGCGGGGACTCGTTAGGCTGATCTACAGTCTGTTCTTAGGTTTTTGAACAACTGTTTAGACGTAGAAAACTGATCCCAGACCTGTAGACAAGCCACCTCCTGTTTCTGTGAGCAGACTTTTGGGTCAAGTTTTATTTTTTATTTTTAAAAAAGTAATTTAATATGAGCCACCAACGTAAAATCCTATGTGAATTTTACTCTCAAAGTGAAGAATGTGTTTCCAAATATGTGACCCACTTCAGACATTTTAGGTTTTTGTCAGTGGTGGAAAACAAAAAACATTTATGCAAATATTGCATGCAAGTACAATTTTGAGGTACTGTGTCAGTTAACATGAGTATTTCCATTTCATGCTGCTTTATACTTTATCTGACAGCTGCTCTGCTGATTCATACTTTACACACAGAACATAGCATATAAAATATGATGTATTGTTATTGATTAAATCACTGCATATTAAATAGTTCAAATCATCTCTAACACACTGCTAACACATGAATGCATCAGTACTATAGGCCATTAATGATAGTAATAGAAAAGTACTTTTAGCTTTCAAGTACATTTATATAACAATTAAAATGTTCTTAAAATAGCACATTTCTTGCAAATATAAATACAATCTCATGTGAAAATATTAAGACCACATAAAAAACTAAACAGAATGAGAGACAACAAATAAAAGAGCAGAATCAACATTTAATAAACAACAAATACAACAAGGTGATGTGACGTATATTGTTAAAGTTTCTCGTTAAATGCAGGTTTTAACAGATTAATTTTAGATTCCTTAGCCTAATGTACTTTTCTAAGAAACATTTTGGATGCGTGAGGTTTTTTTGTGATGGAGTTCATTGTAATGGACTGTATCTGTGGCTGCATCACTGTGTATGATCTTATCAATGTTGTGCATGTGAAACCTAATTCTGCAAACAATTAACCACAGGTGTCAGATAAATGTACAAGGATTAAAAAACACAGTGTTTCTCTTTGAAATGTTGAGTAGTTACCAAATGAAAATACAAAAACTATCACAAAATTCTAAGTTGATTAGTTTTGTGCTTATTTTGTTTTTCACCTCTGCACCAGATACTGTATCCTGTGTCTTACCCTGATATTTAACATGTGTTTATCAGCCCCTTCTCTCATTTCCACATAAAAGCTTCTTTAGTGTCCTTAGATCTTTTACTCAAATTCTGAGGATACTAACAGCTCCCCAAACACTGGACCTCCTGCCTGCAGGGCCTGAGCTTGACTAAAACACATTTGCAGCTCCAGTCATGTGAGAATCCACTGGTGGGTTTGGGCGCTGGCCAACCACAGTGTCAGCAAGGGTCAAGCCAGCTGGGGTGACCTCACACGGCCTGCATCCTCTTTGGCTAAAACCAAACCCGGCGTTGGCACAGGTGATGAATTCAGATCAAATCCAGGTTTGTTTACACCACGCCATCTACGGCATCGGCCACCCACCGCACTCGGACTCCCACTTATCTCCGAGAGTGGTATTACTGTTGTTTCAGGGCAGCTCCGTGTGGCGCTAAACGCTTATTAAGAGAGCGTGCATGTGCGATTCAAGTCCCAGCTGTGTTTTCCATGGGAACCTAGATGTAGTAATTGAGGAGGACTCCCCCCTCAGCCCAGGGGAGGTATCTGTGTTCTTCCACGCCTCGGAGAATGCCACGCTGGGCTTTCTGAGCCTCTACTACACTTTGCATGCAACAATTTGCTGGACCCTTTTATCCCGACACCTTCCAGTATCATGAGTGGGATCATGTGCGGTGCAGCTGGTCCCGCTGGGAATCAAACCCTTCACCCTGGAAGAGCTGGTGCCATGTTTGACCAGAGGGGCTGTGCAGGACCACCTGTCTGTGTTTGCCTCTGAATGTGTCACTGTGAATTTTCAATATTGCAAATTTGTCCTAATCTGTTACACTTTAAATTCTCTGCAATTATTTCTGCAACGCATACTTTACACAAAGTTAAAGGAACACTCTGACTTTTTGGAGACTGTGTTTTCTTGCAAGATTTAGATGAGGAGGCACATTTCTATGTATTTGAAAAAACAGTCTCCTCACTCATTCAGTAGCAGTTCTGGAGCTTTCAATTGTATCACACATTCCAGCCATTACGTTATCTTACAAATTTTTCACAAAGTTTTTGAACCTCTAAACAAAACCAGAAGACTCGTGTAAATGTAACGCAAGGTATTTTTTTTTCTGCTGCCCGTCTTTGTGCTAAGCTAAGCTAAATACGTCCTTGGCTTATTTCTTCTGCGAACACACACAGATGAAACTGATATCGATCATCTCTTGTGATGGATATATGAGAGGCATCTGAGGTGAACTTAGCAAAGACTCTTCCTGTAATTTAATGAGCTTCGGCCCTTAACCCTGTTGCATCAACCTGTTTCTCTCTCACACTCTTCCACCTCTTTAACCTCTTGTTACGGAAAAACTGCATTGTGACAGCCAGAATACCAGCTTCCAATCTGCCCCACAATGACGACGAGCTACCAGTCGAGCCGACAAGCAACCCAACTCTTCCCTGGGGAAATATCAGCTGCTTTTCAAAGGAAGCCTGGTTCTGCTAACCTCCGTCTGGCGTGAGACCAGTCGAACCCACGAAAGCCCCTCAACCTTTCATCCGTTCATGTGCTAACTCAGCTGCTGCGGGGACAAATGAACTCATCCGACCTTCGACCTCTCACTATGTTTCGGCCTCACTTGTAATATTAATGGAGGAGCATTTCAGATTCTGCTTCTTCTTCAAATTCAGTTCATCTTTCTCAGCCCTCAAAGACACATATAACACTCCCTTAAGGCTAAAATCTGATTTTATTACTGTTACAGTGACATAATCATACATCACTGTTGAATAATTTTCCATATAATAGGTGTGGTTGAGTCAAACACTAGACTTTTAAGTAAAACAAGCTGTTTAGTGATGATTTCATGAGAATTGAGACACTGATTTCAGCCATCTGGGACTGTCGTTCGACTGTAAGAGAACAAAGAGACGTGTGTGTGTGTATAGGTGTGTGTTTGCATGTGTTTAAGTGTGCATGCGTTAGCCCCAGTGTCAGTCAAACTAGGTACCAGCTTGTTGGCTTAATGATGCAAATTTTGCATCAGGTCATTCATGTGGTTGATGTGATTTGGACAATGATTGACGTCAGTTGTCTGAGGCTGTGGACACACAGGAGGGAGGTTACTGGAGGTAATGCAATGTGGATTCATTCAGGCACAAACAGACTGTGTGAAAACTTCAGCTGAATTCTGCTTTAATATAATAAGATGGGAGGATGAATGTGTCACACTTTTCTTCATAGACAAAAAAAAAGTAGGAAATGTTGTCTCTGTTGTAAATTAAAATAAAATGTCTTGTCAGATTATCTTGAAAAAGAGTAAATTAGTGAATATATTGTAGTTGTTACTCCAAAATGAAAATCTATTCTGAAGATTAGTCAGTATATAATAAATTAAGACTAAGCAAACAGTAAAAACCCAACATGTTATTTTAATTATACTTTAAACACAAGAATGTTATTTTTTCCTAAGCTGGAGCTGGTAACATCATTTCTTAGTGCTTCATGGCTTTAAAGATCTAATGTGCATCTACTGATTTGTGGTGATTTAATTGAAAATTTGTTTGAGAATGTTCATCAGGATTTAAAGACCTTTGTAATATCACACAATAAATCTGGGGCCAGATGATATTTCAGCATAGAAAAATGTACACATACACACATCTCTATTTTTGCCCTCTGACATGTTTCTTTCTCTGTAAAATTTACAGTAGTAAAGTTTTCAAAATAACAAAAAAGTGTTATCATTCATTTACATAAACTCATATTTGTTTAGCTTCTATTTTGCTGCTTGCATTGTTTATCTAGTTCATTCTTCCTGTTTCTATCATCTTATAATGGAACTTGATTCTTAATATTATGCTTCTCTCGCTCCTCCTTATTGACAGTCACCAGGTCGCAGCGCCCTCTGCTGGTCGAGCCTCTCCCCTGCAGTAAATCCTCTGCAGCTATTGTACTTGCAACAAAGGAGCAGAGCCAACAAAGCTGAAAGACACACACAGGAAACACAAAGGGAAGCATGCGTCCCTTTGTTACAGTCTCAGTCTGTTATTTCAGAACGAGCTCGGTTGCGACACCGTTGCTGCTGCTGCTGTTGTTGACAATGCAATTTAAACACACACACACACACACACACACAGTTTATTTATTCAACTGGGAACAGATTGTTCAAATGTGCACATGTTCAAAAACATTCAATCCTGCATTGTTTTTGTGATCAGTAGCATTCAAACAAGTATGCTTATCTAACTTTGACATCATGCAGCGAGGGCACGTCGTAATATATTTTCTGAAAGTACAAGTACTTACTATGTGTTTATATATATTTCATGTATTCAGAAGTAGTTGTGTGAACATGGTGGTAAACTGAATCCACTTCAGAGGTTGTAGATCTGCAACTAATGATTATTTTCATTAATCGATTAATCTGAGGCCACATTAACGCCTTCAAATTGCTTCTTTTGTCCAATCAGCAGTCCAAAACCTTCAATTACATCATAAATGATAAAGGGAAGCAGCAAGTCTTCACATTTAAGATGCAAATGTCTTGAAAAATGACTGAAAGGATTTAAGCAACATGTGCTGGTGCATTCAAAACAAATCCATGAGACATGTAAAGCGTGGTTTTATACCAGCATTCAGTCGTACAATACCCACACACACAAACTGTTCATATAAATGCGTCATTGCTTTTGGGAATCTTAAGTTTTGAGTCTTAAACTTCTTCATGCTGATAAAATGACAGCAGCAAACTTAAAAATGGCAACATGCAGACTTAATGTGATGATGTTTAATGTATCATGTAACTTACTGTAAGAATATCATAAAACTATTTCCCTCATATTTAGAGTTTACTTTAAGATGTTTCTATGTGTTTTTGTTCTATAGGGTCTTGACTTGTGATGTATTTATGATGAAAAATGTCTGACAGGACAACAGCAGCTCACATTTACATGAATAATCCAGGTCTAATCTCTCATTCCTCACCGTCCTCTAATCGTTCCGATCCATATTCCTCCTTATTCTATATCACTATATCATAATCTATACTAACCTCTTCCTGCCCCCAAACAAACTGCCATTAACGCCTGGATCACCGTGTAAATCCTCTGATAATCTCAGCTCTGCAGCTTTGCCCCCCGACAGCTTGTTGGGAGCTCTTCACTGTATGTTGGATGAAATATAAACCACACATGTACAGGAAGTGAGAGAAGAATGATGTTTCTTGTCGATTCCTGTGAGTGTCAGTGTTTTTGACATGTAAGTACTGTAACACACTTTTTACCAGCCTCCCTAAAAAACCCACAGAGAGGCTTCAGCTCTACATTACATTTCAATATAAATATAGTACTCCATTTTACTCCATTACATTTATTAGTCAGCTTTAGTTACAAGTTACTTTGCAGATTTTGATTAATAACACTAAATAATACCAACAAATAAGATTGAAACTTTCTGAAGCTGTATATTGAATAATTAACCATTAAAACACATTCAAATATACTTCAATGCTAACACTTTTGTACTTTTACTTGAATAAAATTTTGAATGCAGGATTGTACTTCTAAAGTATTTCTGCACTGTGGTATTACTACTTTGACTTGAATAAAAGATCTGAGTACTTCTACCACCTTCACCACTGTGCGTGTTTGAACATTTACTCAGTAAAAAGAGTTTCCTGTCTGTCTATGGATTTTAAACTGACCACACACACACACACACACACACACACACACACACACACACACACACACACACTGAGGATCAGCAGGGATAATCCTCCCCAGCTTCCAGGATGCCATCTGTAGCTTGATCAAACTGTAGTTCATTCTCTGTTGCAACACCAGGGGGCGCTGTGGACTTTTAAAAAGCAGCCTCTCAATCAGACTGGAAAACTGTGGGTCAGTGAGTCACAGGGCAAATTTAATGACAAACACTTTGATACTGAACTCAAGCACCAAAGGATTTATTGCAGTGTTTTTCAGGCAGGTTTGGTTACAAAAAAACAAAATAGACTCAAAACTATTGATAGAAGAATCTAAAAGACATTCATCTCTAACTAGAAGCACAAATTTAACTCTGTGGAGTTGAAACTGGGATGATGAAGATAAACCTTTTTTAAACTAGATTTAACTAATAAAACATCAGTGTGCATCACGTGTTTGTGATGAGAAAACATCACAGACCCACTGTGAGCGCTGCCTTTGGTGAACTGAGATTTACATTTTTGTGCAGGGAAATCTTGATGGTTTGCAAACAGAGTCATTCATAAAACCACCTGTGATTATGGAGTATCATGCTGACAGATACATGACAGGAAATGACTCCCTGGGTGGAGGCGAACCGGGGACGGTGGTCCATGGTTTAAACCTGACAATTAGTTCATTTATTTCCTTAAGCAAAATGTCTCTTAAATCTCTGTGAGTTTGAATTTTTACTTAGTGTTCAGACAGGAAGTGACGTGAATTTTAGATGTGGTGTTATTACAAACAAAACCAAAGGAAATCGACGTAAATTCAGTGCAAAGATGCGTCTGCAAGATGTGAAAACATTTCAAACTGAGCTAAAAGATTTGTGCATATCACAGGGCTTTTTAAATCTGCTTCATAAATGTATAGAGGAGAAGAAAACCAGAGTTTTGTGGTGCGTTCGGTCAGATGTAATAACCTGTTATTTCCTGTCACCTGTCTACTGTTTACTTTCCAAATGAAGACAAAAATGCCCCAAAACAGTTTGTACTTAAACATTAGTAAGTATTTCTGTGAGTATATTTGTGTTTCCCCAATATTGGAAAGTTGTTTCCCAAAGCCAAGATGCCAGATTCCTCTCCTCCCTGCAGACTGAGACACAGCGAAGTGAAAGAGGAGGGAATGAAGGAGGGAGATTAGCTGTGCTCCTCTGCTGAGTCTGTACATCCCTGCTTTGCTGAGTCACCTCTTCTCAGCCTCTATACATAGTCCAACACAACACTTCATCTCGTCAGCTCAAGCTAATACAAACACACACAGTGATAATCTGACACTTTCACCGGCCTCTTCTCTCCTCGTGGAAACTTTCCCCAGCAACAGGATGATGTAAATAAAGGAAACACTGGTGCAAGATTACAGTCTTCATCCCTGGTGTGAAGTTCATGATCAGTTTAAAGTCCATTGTCAGTCAGTGGTGGAACATCACGACATTGTCTTCGGGCGTGTTGAGCTGAGTCGCGACACGGACGTGGGAGATCTTCTTCACGGCCTTGTGGAACACCAGCTTCAGGTCCTTTGACTCGTTCGTTGGGATGTTGACATGTGAGCTGAGAGGAGGAGGGAGGATGGAGGGAAGAAAACGTTAACGAAAGAAAGTTGGAGTCAACATCCTGACCACTAGCTTCTACAGAGGCAACATCCAAGACCTTAAAAATAGAAAGAAGTGTTTCCCCAATCAACTTAGGAGTAATGAGCCAAGTGCAAAGCAGGTCTGGATTCATAACTATGAGAAAACTGTGGTGGCAATATCCTAATAGTAGATAATACATACAAGCTCACTGCCTGTAAAAGCTACCAGACAAGAAAAATGAGTTGATGGAAAGTCACATTGGAGACTTTTCGGATGAACAAACACAACACATCTGACATTAACTGCTTTTAATTTTGGCACTAATCATGATATTAGTTATACATTATTTACTTTTGCTATTTTTTTCTGTTATCACCTTCTTGCCTAGTGTTGCGCCTGTTACAGATTTAAGGCATCATGAGGTTTAAGATTTGATTTCAGCCCAAGTCAGTCAGCGTCGGCTCATCGCTGCTATCGCATGAAAAGCTAATTTTGAAGTCACAGAATCTAGAGATGCTGTTTTGTGGTCAACCTTGAACTTTCCTCTGGTTATAAATAAAAAACAACAGCAGTGACTACTTGTAAAGTAGAAGAACTGAGTTTTGTAAGTGACCAACAATTCAAAATCGTAATTCAAGTTTTTTATTTTACAGACAAAATCCCCTCATCCCTCACCTGAACTGTCGCCCAGTGTTTCTGTCTTTTATTTGCACTCAGTTGCATCTTGAATAGAAACATGACCCACTCAGAATCTCATTAGAAATAGTTAAAAGATCATTTTAGCAAAACCCGATATTTGACCAGCTGCTTCTTGCTGAGACCAAGATTTCCTCCTTTTCCTGGGTCATTTTCAAGATGCCAATAAATGCAAACAAACTGCAGTGACACCTTGAGACAGTTCATGCTAAAAAGTCCCTGAACAAAGTTTGCCAAAGGACAAGTCACGTTGCCAACCAAGCAAGTAATGTTATACATTTTTTATAATGCATAACATTACCTCAGTTTTTCTTCTTTGCAAGTTGTTCCTGTTGCTGTTTCGCAGCTTTCCGTTTCTTGTACTGGGCTATCTCAGCCATCTGCAGCCCGTGGGCCATTTGCCTGTTGAGACGAAGTGAACAGTGTGAACACAACACACACAACACACAACACACACATGCACACACACTGCAGAGGTCCACAGTTATACATCTGTCCTGAAGGCAGCCTGAAGATTGGACTGTTGACACATGATCACTGGCAGAAATGCTTTTTAAAAAAATGTAGTTTTTCTGGTACTTTTCTTGAAAGTCTGTGCAAATACAAAATCTAGAAAGAACCAACACCTGACATTTCCTTTACTTTTCTATTCTGGTGTCAGCGTTTTGCAGGAATAAGGATCATCAGACATGAGAATAGATCCAGAGACGCAGCTGTTTTGGAGTAATTATTAAAGGCAGACAACACTGGAACAGTAGTATCTACAGTGTCTGACTACATGTGAGGACCAGTTTGAGAAGAGGGGGAAAATTGACAGTAGTTCGTACCCGGACTTCACTTCTGGAGGAACAGGCAGGGGTTTGGTAAATCCTTCCCTCCCTACAAGCCAGTAGGTCTCCTCGACTCCTTTCCCCTGAGAAAGAGACAAAGGACATGGCATCAGGACGTAGGCATTCGCAGTGACAGACTGTACTTCATAAAGGGTTGTACCTTGACTTCTGTCTTGCCTCTCAACTCGACCTTGTAGCCGAGATTTAAGTCACGCAGGACTTTCACTGTACTCTGGTGGATGTGGATCCTGTAGGCTGAAAACAAAAGAAGACGGACATTATACTTTCCAGTTGGTTGCGAATAAACACAACTATGACTAAAATTACCGCCTTGTGGTTGTGAGCCAAAAACAAACAGATAGATTTGCCAGGCTGTAACTTACGCAGGCCGCCTGACTCCATACGAGAGGCGGTGTTCACTGTGTCTCCAAACAGACAGTAGCGAGGCATCGTGAGACCCACCACACCTGCTACACATGGACCTACAACAGTCCAACACACACATACATCGAGTTATTACTTTTTCACTTGGCTAAGTTATATCTAAGGTCTGGGTTTCGTTACAGAGGTGACGACAGGAACTACATGCCCATGTGACTTGAATCCTATTTGTGTCTCGTTTTTGTTCCTTCCTTTCTCACCTGTGTGGAGTCCTATACGTATCCTGACAGGAACATCGGGCATGTGTCTCATTTTGAAAGTTCCCACAGCACTCAGAATGTCGAGGGCCATGTTTGCTATCTCTGCAGCGTGGCGGTTACCGTTAGGGACGGGAAGACCTGATGCCACCATGTAAGCATCGCCGATCGTCTCCACCTACAGCAGAACATCACAGAACCACAGAACAATATGACCTAATGAGATTTAATGCTTGACGCCAAAATATTTGCGTCAGCTGAAGTAAATAAAAGAAAAGCACCTTGTAGACGTCATGGTTTGCTATGATGGCATCAAACACCGTGTAGAGGTCGTTGAGCAGGTCGACCACCTCGATAGGTTCGCTGTTGGCTGAGATGGTGGTGAAGCCGACAATGTCGCTGAAGTAAATCGTCACACTGTCAAAATGTTCTGGTTCGACCGTGCCGCCCACTTTCAAAGCCTCGGCCACAGACCTGAGGAGGAAACGGATGACACAAAGTTTTAAATGTCTATATACAACAAACTCCCAGAAAACTTGACACCTGCATCAACCCTCAGTTCTTCTAAGTGTATGTCCAGCCAGTATCATAATTCACACCTGTATGTGTCCATGTCTGATGTTTGTCTACATGAACTCACGGAGGCAGCATCTGTGTCAGCAGCTTCTCCGTCTTCTGTTTCTCGATCTCCAGTTCCTCCGTTCGCTCCCTGATCAGCTCCTCCAGGTTGGACGAGTACTGCTCGAGCATCCTCAGCATGGAGTCTATGATGTTGGTCTTTTTTCCCTTGTTGATGTTCTTAAACTGAGAGGACAGCAAGGAATAAAGGACAGTGAGGACAAGACATAACAAGGAGTTTAACAGATTCCTTACAGGAACCTTAGCAAAGACATGAAAACTCTCTGTGCTGAATGACATTTTTTGAATAAGAGCAGTTTATTAAAGGAGTGAGGGGCCCGAAAACCAGCCCACCTGGTCAAAGATCTCATCAAAGCTCGGTCTCTTGTCTGGCTGTTCATTCCAGCACTGTTTCATGAGCTGGATGCACTCTAATGGAGCGTAGTCTGGACTGACCACCGGCCGACACAGAGGAGGAGGCTTACGCAGCTTCTCAATTATGTCTGAAACACAGAGAAACATTGGCTGTGATGCTAATGTTGGTCAGTCAAAATATCTCAACTTCTCATCTGTCAACACAAACAGGTTAACATTCCACATTCTCTGCTGTTTAGGGGACAGTTTGTATTTAAGTTTTAAAATTTAACTTGCAGCAAATAAATTGGATTTATGCTGTCACAACTTTCTACTTACCTATATGTGTAAAATAAATTGTAGAACTGCTTTAATTAGTTAATTAGCAAATCTCTGTCATCCTGTGTTTTCTGGTTTGTGGGAGTTTGGGAAGTAGTAATCTTGCCTGTGGCGGACAGGTCCAGCATGCAGAACGGAGGCCCTCTGATCACCACCTCCTGCATGACGATGGCAAAACTGTAAACATCACCCAGCAAAGTCCCATGAAGCCCCGGCTGCCCGGAGATCCTCAGGATCTCTGGAGCTGTCCACAGCATCTCTGGAACACACAGAACTGCATAAGTTTTTTACTGTAGCGGCAACTCACACAAATGTGACCCTGGTTCATGATCTGATCTGTTCTCTGACCGTCTGCAGGTGGTTCGATGTAGTGGAACCTCTGAGCCTCCAGAACCTCGTTGTAGCCGTAGTCTGTGACCTTCAGGACAAAACGCCCGTCCACCACACAGTTGCGGGACTTCAAACGACTGTGGGAGACTCCGCGGTGGTGGAGGTACTTCATACCCTGAGACAGAAGACCAACACGTCTGATTGTTGGAGTGTAAATCATCATTCATCTAGCTGTTCTAAAAATGTCACTGCCACTTGTCTTATCTGGTCTGGTCCTGCCTTCCTTCCATACTGACCTTAATTAAATCCAGCAGCAGAGACGACTTGAACATCCAGTCCAGTTTGACATCCTCGTTTAACAGCAGGTCCTCTAAACTTCCTCTGGAGCAGAACTCGGTCACAATGGCGAACACGCCACAGTCATGAAAGAAGCCCAGGAAAGGGTTGATATTCTCGTGACGCATGTCCTTCATCTGCAGCCAAAAAAACAAAAAACAGTCCTTATGATACTTTGTTTTTTTATTAGCTGTCTTTTTCATGACTTGTAATTTGTTAATTGCAAATGGATACTAGATAGATTTATTTTCCAACTTTCTTTGTCTCACAACAATGTCACGTACCAGTTCAAACACATGGCTGGTTTTGGGGTTGATGTTGCTGAACATCCCATCAGGAAGTCTCTTCAGCCACGCCCAGTCACCCTGGAGGAGAGAAACACCAGCAGCAGTTACAACTGAAAGATTACAGTTGACAAAATATCACCAAATCAAACTCAAAGGTTTATGGTTTTCAAACTGTTTTTCTCATGCTACATCCCCGATTCCATTCCTCAATTGAAAACAGTACAAAGACAATATATTAAATGTTTGACCTCATCAGCTTCATTGATTTTTGTAAATATCTGCTTCTTCTGAATTTGATGGCAGCAACATGTTTCAAACAAGTTGGACAGGAGCAACAAGTGCAGCACATGGTATTAAACTGACTGTCCCACCTCGTAAATGACGACGTTGGAGTTCTCGTAGGTGGCCGGTGATTTGGTGGAGACTGGAGATGCGATGCTGTGTTCTGACACACTCCTCATGCCGCTGGCCCTGCTGTCATCCAGACTCAACTTCTGTAAGGAGTCAAATTCAAGATGTGACACAAATGTTTAGTTTGAACTAAGTTTTGGGGCAACCTCAGTGACACAAAAAATGCCAGTTCAAGAAATGGTTTAACCAATAAAAATATTGTGGGGTTTTGCTTCTATAATGAATACAAGTAAAAATATCAGACAGGGGTTGACCTTGTTGCTGAGTGATGGGTTTATGAATGTGACATCAGCCAGAGTCAGACGGATCTTGTTTGGACCCTTAAGCAGTCGAATTTGATTGATGCGTCGCCTTGGCCATATGAGACAAGACAGGAGACAGCAGGAGTGATAGATGTTATGAACCAGCCCTCCAATTAACCAATTAACACAATAACTAAATGACAAACAACTATTTTTTCACTTCTCTTCATTGAGCCTCCCCTGAAACTGTGTGGAACCCCTTTGAACTCTAGACCTTCCAGACCAGACCAAGTCCTGTACCTGATGCAGTAAATCGATGCTGCTGCGAAGACAGAGATGGCGATGGCTCCAAGGAACATGCTGATGGTCGAGTACAAATCCACCCCTGGAACAGAAAAAGGAGAGTTTTGATGATGTTTTATAATGAGAATGGTAGACAGCCGAGAGTTGGACAGCTAGAGAACATATATGGACAAAATGCAGTAGTTAGCCATGTAGAGTATAAACACTGACATAAACAATCCCAGCTAAATGGTTCTTTGGAAGTGTGCGTGCAGGAATATGTTTATTTGTAGACTCTCTGATGGTAACAGTAAACCAAAACATCCAGCATGCAGAGGTAGAGTTTGTATCCTAGTGTGTTCCTCACCCCCTGAGCAGATGACTCCAGGAGTAAACCAGCAGGAGGAGTCCGTCCTGGGTCCGTAGCCACGAGGGAAGTGGATGTCTCGCCCCAGGAAACGTACCATACCGACCTCCATGTCGATCCTGCCAGTAAGCAACTTGATCAACACCTGAGATGCCATTCTTCTGAGTATGGGTATAAGCACATCTTAAAAAATAATGCAGCTCAAATTAACGAAAAAAACTGCTACGTGAACTTCTTACTTTTATACATTTTCATGCTCTTTAATTGTTCCAGTTGTGTATAAGGAAACTCTAAACACTTGCTCCCAGTTCTCATATACCTGTATGTTGGCTTCAGCTCCCAGGAGAGTCCGTCTGTGTCCAGTATGAGGTAGTCCAGCAGAGCTGCTCCAGAGCCGTTGGTTTTGATGGGGTGGCTGAAGCCCTGCAGCACAAATAAGACATGTGATTTAGAACTGGAAGTTTTATTATGGGCTTTAGTCATTCTATCATGTCAGAGAGCTTGAAGTCTGGGTTTAGATAATAAAAATGTGAGTGCAATCAAATGCAATCAAACGTATTTTGGTTGAGAAAGCTGAGGGCACCAGTGATTTACTGAATACTTGAGTCTCCCTGGCTGTTTTAAATACTGTGTGTCTTCCTCATAATCCTCTTCATACCTGGAAGGTCAGGTTGCGGGTGTGCCTGACCAGGTTTCCCCCAGACATCCATTCCCCAGATTGCCGAAGATGATGCACCGCATGAGCCATGAAGAGGATGGAGCTGTAGATGGTGCCAAAGAGAGGAGACACCTGCAGGACACACAGACAGATGTCAGCTCAAACTGCCTTGCTCCAGGGCATTTCAACAATACACTTCCATGCATCACCTGCTGTGGCTTCAGCGTCCTCGCCACCTCTCTCCTGTCAATGGCCTCTCTGTAGGCCTCGTAGAACGACACCTCGGGTGAGTCAATGGTGACGGTCAAAACGGCATCGTAGGCCCGCAGCAGCTTCCTGTTGCTCTTCAGAGCCGGGTAGGTCACGTTACGGTAGGGGAGGCTGTAGAGCAGGGTGTCGTAGGGCACAAAGACCAGGGAGCCGTCAATCATCTGCATGTCATAGGCCGTCTCCAAGAGCAGCTTCTGTGGTTCGCCACCGATCAGCGCCGAGTGCATGCAGAGGATCACAACTAGGACGAGAAAGGAAACTGAGCTGCAGGTTTCTGACAGTGAAGAACTAACATAACTATGTAGGCTTTTTTTAAAACAATAAGTAAGAAAGAAAGAGAAGATAGGATGTCTAGCAAGGTCCCTTTTGAGGTTCAGACCAGAAATAAAGTAGAACTCACCACGTATTTCTCTCATCTTGCGAACCTTGAACAGAGTTCGTCTAATGCTGTGAGGAGTGTTCTCCATAAAACTGACCAGTCTGACCGGCAGACCGTGGCTCCTCAAGGAATCAGCTACCTGGATGGACAGAGACCACACAAAAACCAAACAATCAACCATGAAAGGAAATTAATTAGTCAAAAATATATTTTCATTGTTGTCTTCATTATTCAATATTTTTATGTTGCCGCTAAGTGTTGGTTCCTCTGGATCTATCAGAATCCAGGCAGCTACTAGAAATCAATATCTGCTTTGCAGCTGTTTTTTTTTCTTTTTCAGAAACCCGAGAAGTTAAAAATATTCAAACCTTGGTGGCCGTGTCCACCCAGACATCTTCTGAGGACGAGATGATGCCAATGTGGGCCCACCTGAAGTAGTTCATGATGCTGAGCAGCACCCAGGTGGGCCTCGGCATGGAGCGGCCGAAGGTTGGGTGATTCCGAACATCGTCCATCTCGTAGCCGACACAACCCCAAGGAAACAAGGCCTGGACGAGGAGAGAATGGACATATAACAGCAGGAAAATACTATTGCTAACGTGTGCACACAGACTGAAAATCCCTCTAAAATACCCGTCACACAGAAACATCCCCTACTTTGTTCCAGCCTTTGCTCAGCATTGAAGCAGCATCACAGTATCCCGGGTTGGCTGGTCCAACGTACCCTGAGGCCTTGGTGTGGAAACCCATGAAGGTCTCTAGTGCCCTCGATGTCTCACATGGTTCCTGAAAAGTGACAATCAATCCATAAATGAACCAGTGAACAAACCAAGCCTGTAACTGCACCTCACTCACTTTGGTTTGTATCCTTAGTTTGGTTTGGTGAATCATCTTGTCCAGCTCACATGGACATTAGATTGATGCCAAACTTCTCATATTATCCTCCCAAAGAAAACAAATTAGTGACTAAATGCACATTATTTTCAGGTTGATGAGGCTGAGCTTGCACCTGCAGCACAGCGTAGTCGAACGTTGCAGCATAGGACAGCGAGGGGTCCCTGTTGATGCGGTTGACGGCGAGCTGTGCCGCCACACTGGGAAGGGCCTTGGCAAAAAGAGGGTCACATCCCCACGGTCCCACCACCCCGACCTTAAACCAGGCTGCCTGTACCGGGCAGGGCAGCAGCCACAGGGCGGTCAGGAGAACCAGGAGGAACCTCAGGAGGCCATGGAGGGATGGAGGGAGCAGAGGAGATGTGGGTGATGAAGGGTGAGAGGAGCGGCATGGAGATTGGGGTGATGGGTCGACATCAGGAGCTTTTGTCTGCTTCCATGTTTGAGGTAAGATGATGAAGGCACGGTGCTGTGGTCGCATCTCGAGGGTCACAACCTCAGGAGCTCACGAGAACCTGGAGGAAGACGGTCTGAAGGTGCTGCTTCCCTGGAACACAAAGGATCGGGAGAAAAGTCAAAGTAATTGTAAAACTTTAATCTGAAAAGTAACTAGAAATTAAAGCTGTACCTGAGTAAATGTATTTAGTTACATTCTATCACCAGTTTTACTTTTGATTTTCTTGCAAGAGTAGTTTGAGTGACTTTAGATTCAGAGGCTCATACCTTCATATTCACTGTATCATAATCTAAATGTGCAGTCCTGAACAAAATAATTCAAAATGAGCTCAACCTCAAGCATCTCCGACAGTAAAATCCAGCTTTTACATTAATGCATGAAGAATAATCTAATGATAGAATATATAAAACTTTTACTTTGAATACTTTAACTACATTTTCCTGATTATACTTTTTTAAAAACATTTTCAGTGCAGACTTCTACTTGCAACACAGTATTTTCTACAATGTGGTATTAGTACTTTTACTTCAGTAAAGGATCTGAATGTTTCAGATACTATGTCTTGGGGGTAAATAACATTAAATATCCATCATGCATAAAGCTCTTCCTGTTATTCTGCCTGTTATTATTTTCATCGAAGGATTCCTACCATGCCTTGATGAGATGGATGAGTCTTCCCTTTGCATCGAGGCTTCACAGCAATGGAGAGTTTCATTACTTCCTCTTTTCTTTACATCCAAAAGGCAGAAAAGTTGTCCAAAAAAAGTATGTATGTCAAAAGGTTTGCAGCTCATACGTGTGTGTGTGTGTGTGTGTGACGACCTAGAACAAGTGTGTGACCTGTCCTGTCAGATTATATCAAATCCAATCAGGACCGTTGTATCTGTAAGCCGCACTGACTGAGGTGAAGTGAAAATGATGATGATCATCATTATTATTATGATTATGAAGCTGTTGTAACAAAACCTTATGGACTCATGAACATTTAGGTTTTAGCCTCCAGTTTTGTCAGACATGGAAATGTTCGATGCACTTCATGTTTTGACGAGCTCATGTGCAGAGCAGACGTCAGCAGTGGAGCATGTGGTCGAACACACTGGTCTGAGTCCAGTGTTTTATATGAACACATGGTTTTTAATAACAGTTTCACAATCCCTGATTTTTATTACAGGCGACTGATTTACAGAACCTCTGTTTCATTTTAAAAATATCTTTTACTACGACTTCAATCACGAGTCAAGATGCTGCAGAAGAATAAATCATCACATTCAATTATCTTCTAAGTACTTTCCATAATCTGGTAATAAAATAAATACTATAATTACTTTTAAATAAGTGTGTGAGTCCTGCAGGGCTCTTGTGTGTATGTATGGGGTTTGTTTTAATTAGCTTCCATGTTGCAAATGTGGTGTTTTTTTCCACATGTTGCAATCCCCAGTGGGCGTAATTGTTCTGTTTTTTGTAGTTTTATTAATATACTAGCAGCAAATGAGAGTGTGTGTAATTTTTTCTTCTTTAAGATTTAATGTTAAGTGTTAGAGTAATGACAAAAAGAGGTCTGAGTATTAGCAAAAGTATTTAACATCCAGCAAACACAGGATGGAAAAACAGTCGTCTGGCAAACTGACACACTGACATGAATGTTAAAAATGTTCCTATTAAATAAACCAGCATAGTATTTTTTCTTTCTCCACTCTTTCTGATCAGGCCCACTTGCATGCTGTGAAAATAAACGCATGTTGGTGTTTAGATTTTTTAGCACTTTGACCGTCAGTTTGCACTTTGCATGTGTTTCCTCCTATAACACACGGTGCAGTGCTTCTCTGGAAGCTAGAGGGCAGCATGATACAGAAACACCAGCTGGTCTCTGTCTTGTGTGTGTGCAGCTTCAGAAAACAGAGGTTTCTGCTTGAATCCAAAGGCCCAACATGAAGCAGGCTTCCTCTGCTGAGTCCCACTGCTTCAGTTTCAGGCCTGATGAGAAGTTAGGCGTTGCACAATGTGGCAGAACAAACTGCACATTTCTGCAGGAGACACGTCACCGTTCAGGCCTTTTCATGGAGCTGATGGTTTTAAGTTATCTGATTCAGCTCTTTTTTATTAGGCCTCTCCTCCAGGGTTTGCCAAGATTCAAACATGTTTTATCTACAAGGTTAACACACGATCGACACTTGCTGCTGTGTTTTATGTTCCTACAGGTTTGGATAATAAAGTTGTAACCAGTTGTACACCACTATATCATATTTTCTCTCTCTGAACCCGACTCTTCCAACATTGTGTCAAAACCAAGACAAATCAGTCCAGATGTGGAGTCCTGACCTGCCAGATGAACCCTGTGACTCCATTAACGCTGCGCTGCACATTTAAAACATTAATATTATTATTATTATTTCTAATTTTTGTTATATCTTTGCGACATCAAAAGAGTCATTTTTCCATCCATCACAGGTTCATTTTGCTGCAGCGGATCGACAGCGGAGTTCAACCACAGGTTACTGTACACATCCACACGGCCTCCTTATATCCAGGTGTTGACAGTCTCTGCCATAAGCAACTCTTTGAATCGATCACAGGCTCTTTCTTTTCTCAATGGTACTTATCTTTATGAAGCGGCCACTTGGCGGTCAATGGTGGAGGGCCCCTCATTCTCAAGACTGGTCGGCACCGCGGCGTGTCGAGGTGGACGTCTTCATAAAGTTAGTTACTCAGCATGTTACTATGAACTCATCTGCAATTACTGAACACTTATCTTGTACGCTGGACAGTTATGAACCTGCAAACAGCTGCAACAACAAACTCCAGGACACGATTCATCTACTTTGTTTATTTCTTTGACAGTAGATGCTGGATTGAATGGCACTCGATTCCACATTGACTTGTGTTGAAACGTCCGTCCGCTGCCATTCTTTTCTTTTGCCGGCTCCACCTCAGCCAGTCTGCAAAACTCCCTTATCTGATGTGCTCTGTAATTTGACCACGCATCAAAGGAGGAACGATGAAAAGTCAGAAATGCAGAGTGATGTGAATGAAAATCATGCATAAAGCCACCCAGAAACAACCACACACACACACAGACACACACACACACACACACTCCAACTTAAAACTGTTGATGTTCATGAAGAATACAGAGTGAAGGCCTGATAAAATGAGTATTGTTGTCTCAGTTTTGTGAACTTCACATCGGCCTCTCCTCTTTCCTGTGGGATGTTTGCTCATAAATCAATAAGCATGACTCATCCTCCGACTCCTTTCTGCCTCCCATCTGCCTGTTCATGTCAGGGAGACGGAAAGAGAAAGGCGTGTCCATGTGTTTCTAACTAATGGCCTCTCTGCAAAAATTTATTAGTGATATCTAGCAGCAAAAACAGTCAGACACTTTCGTGTTTCTTTCTCAAATCACACAGACTCATAATTTCTTTTTCCCTCCCATTTTGTGATGCTTGACTTTCTTTCTCTTATGAAGCTGTGTCCCTCCATCACATAGTGTCCGGGAGGCAGCGAGCATAAGTGGCTGGTGAGCACACACACACACACACACACACACACACACACACACAAAGTCGCTGTGGTTGCTGTTTATTTGTTATGGCAACTACAGGGTCTCCAAAACCTTCCTCTAATCTCATGTCGTCTCATAGCGAAGGCGAAGCTCTAACGTGTGTCACAACTAAACAGTTATCTGAAATATCTTTTTGATCAGACTGTATCTATAGATGGTATTTGTGCTCAGGAATTTCAGGCATCACTTTTTGTTTTGCATAATCTCCATAGAGAACAAGTTAACAACAAGTTTGGCAAAGTTATCGATATGTTTATGATCTATCATTTAAATATTCATGTTTGATGTTACAGTGTCACTATATGAAAATAATCCTGTTCCAACTCTTAATCCCCGTCTTAAAGCAGCTCGTTATCCACCAGCTATTTCATGTAATTCATCATTAATCAGCTTCCAAGTTGGATTCATGAAAGAAAATCTCAGAGTTGCTTATCTTGAAAACGTTCCAGCGAGTTTCAACAACACAGAATTTGCTGCAATTTCGAAAATCATTAGCTTATCTTGAAAATATGAATAAAGCCAAGTGGGAGGGAGGAAAGAGCGAAGGCAGAGACGTGGTTCAAAATAAAGTGAGAGATTTTCCACATCAAATCCTTTAACGAGGTATAAAAACCTGTGTGAAGGAGTTAAGTAAGCATTGCCTCCTTCAATGAGTGCCCATGGGCAAGGCAGCGTCGACCTGGAAAATCCTTGGTTTGAACGTCTTGCTTTGTCACGAGAAAAGCTGTATGAGGAGAGAGTGAAGGGGCAGGCGGAGAGAGGGGAAATGGGAGGATAAATGGGTCGCCCTCTGGGAGCTCTGCAGACGAAAATAGAGACAGACCTCAGATATTGTTCGTGCATTAACTCTGTACTCGCAGCCGTTTGGCCAGAAATGAAAAGAGGCCAAAAGGCAAAGATTAAGGTTGGAGTTCAAACAAGCAGCTAAAGGACGGTGTTTGATAGAATAGATCATTTTCGGATAATTGCTCGAAATGTTGCTGTAGTTTGAGGCAGAATCAGTCGAATCCAATTTGAGGTTAAACTCTATTTCAACTATGAGGAAGAGTTTCGCTGCTGTTCAGGCGGTTTTCAGTTCGAGCGTCCAGAGGTGTTTTTCAAGGATAGAGCAGAAAAACGTGCATTGGTCATTTGTTCAAATGCCACAAAGTGTTTACATTTATTTGACATATTTGACCTGCTGCAAAGTCTCACTCATACATAACTGGGTGTAGAAAATGTTTGACCCAAACTGTCGTCTTTTTCCAACCATGACCAAGAAACAGCTACTAAATAGATCTTAAGATTTTTTTTTTGTCATGTGCTCTTTAAAAGGTCAAAACAAACTCTCAGTCAGTTCAGTTCTGGGCAATGTCATTCGTTCTTCCTAAAACTGTTGCTGTTGTAAAGAAAACTATTTGAATTATCAAGCTTTAATGTTCCTGATTTTTATCATCAAAAAGCAGCGCTGGCCTTTCACAGTGGCATTTAGCTGTCAGTCATAACGGTGGAGACGAACAGTTAGTATCTGGTCTTGTGCTGAAAGCTTTGCTGAAAGCTGACATGTTCATTTGTTTAAAGTCTGGACAGACGAGCAGATAATCTTCTTGTTTCTACGTTTCTCTGTTTCGTTTTTATCTGTCTGACACTATCTTCCCTTCTCCCTCCCTGTTTCTGTCAACTGTCTCCATTCCTCAAATATGGAGACGTCATGATTCGTTCTCTCTTCTTTCAAGTTGTCATTTTTATTTATTTTACATTTTGTTTCACTTCCTGTTTTATGTCTCTTAGATCTTCCTACAACCATCATCTCCTTCTTTTCTGTCTCTCTTCCTGTCGCTGGGTTTGAGGTCTTGACTTCATCCCAGACTGAACCTCCACTTCCTGCCGCCTCCTACAGATAACAGAACGAAGCATTAACATATACACACACACACACACACACACACACACACACACACACACAGCTGGTTTATGTCCTCCACACTGCTGTTGTTGATGAAGTGCTTTCCCACAGCGGTCACCAGAACCAGAACACCCACATACTTGTACTTGGTTCCTCGGGTGGTTTTGCTGCTGATAAGTCGACTGTGATTTGATCTGTGCTCGACATCTTTAACATGTCATTAACTGCCATGTTTTTAACTGTGTGCACTTTTATAACAGAAAGTCAACTAAGCCCTCTGATTCCCTGAACTGCAAGAAAGGTCACGATTAATACTCTTTGCTTCATGTGTTTTTATATCTTGAAGGTTTAATAGCTGTGAAACTTTACGAGAGTCTAGAAAAGCTATTTATAAGCGTGTGACATCAGGCCAAGCTGCCTAAAAGCATAAGCATTTAAGCAAAGCATATTTAAGAACACACACTTACATCATCTCTTCGAAACAGCAACACATCCTCTGCAGCTTTGGCAGTGCAATTTTTATAGGAGTTCAAGTATCGCACCATAAGTTTGGTAGTTTTTTGTTCATTATGTCATATTTGCTCAGGCAGTGTACAAGAGTTTTGATTAGTTCTCATATTTAAACATACTGTGCTGGTCAGTTTCAGTCCAACAAAAGTCACAATCACAAAAAGTAAAGTAATAATTAGAATCATTTTGTTCAGTTCATTCTAAATCACTAAAATTTGGTCACTTTCTTCCCTAAGTGAAGTTGCTGTACTGAGAATACTCTTCTGGTCGTCAGTTTTCACATGCTAAAATGCACAAACATGTATAAATCTGCCAACAATTCTCAGCTATGCAGATGACAAAATTCTATTTTAACCTAAAACAAATGATGGAGTTCAGCTTGATGTCGACGTTATTAGATGCAAAATGGGAAAATCCGACCAGTGTTTTCATTATTTCATCCAGATCAAAGTCTGTGCACGTCCAGAGTCAACACACTCAGACTAAACAAATCAGACGAGTTGGCATCAGGGAATTTTTTCATTTCTTGTTTGTTTGTATTTGTCAATGTTGGACAGTTTTCCTATTTGGGACAAAAAATATTCTGCCGAGTGAACTCACAAGAACATTGACTGCACAGGAACAGATGCTAATGAACAGCTTATGCATCATCAATTAAATCCCTGCATTGATCAAGCATTGAGTTCGTGTTCCAACAGCTGGCACTAAAAGAATTTAAATTTAACACTAAATGAAATAAATGTGAGAGAAGAAGACGAGACACTGGAATATAGACTGGAGTGGAAAAAAACATGACACATGGTGCTTGCGACACATGTTACGGGAAGTCCACTGTGCTTCATCTTACCTGGAAAAATGAATGACTTCCATATGCTACTGCTTTACTAACTGATGTGTGTGTGTGTGTGTGTGTGTGTGTGTTTGTGTTTCCATAGAATCCAGTTTTTGGGAACGTAACTCTGCCCTAAATACTCTTGGATTTTTCTGCTCACATTTCTATACAAGCAGAACAAACTGAAATCTAAATAAATACAGGATCAAAAAAGAATGTAACTGAATTTCTCCATCAGTTTGTTATTCATCATAAACTGACGTCCATAGAAACGTTTGGTGTCATCTCGAACCAAAGTAAACAAAATGTTATCTTCGCTGCCATCTTCTCTGAAAGGGAGCTGTGAAGGACAGCTGAGTGAGATTCAACTCTTATTTGTTAAATAAAAATCTAAATCTCAATCAATAACAGTGTGTAGACTTATCGGCGACATCGTTTAGTGACAATGTTATTTTGATTTTCTTGGTTTTGAAACAAAACCCAGAAGTTCACTTGGGCTCTCTTACCGAAAAAGGGAACACTTAGTGGAAGCTCCATTTTCTAAATCTGGACTCATAAATGTCACATTAACTCTTCATCTATCAAATGAGCTCACATTTAACATCCATGTCAGAACAGATTGTGGCTTCGGGAAAGAAAAGGGAGGAATTCCTCATTTATTCATTTGAGAATGTAGAAACTTGTTCCAGTGGCACACAGGAAGGACGACGTGGTGTGTGAGAATAAAGTTGGGGTCTCAAAAGAAAACATGAGAGGAAATTGGTCTTAAAGTAGCTGGAAATTATCCCTCCGTCACTCACTCACACACACACACACACACACACACACACACACACACGTGATTTATTTTTGTCTTGGCATTTACCAAATGGCATCTCAGGATTTTTGTCTCGATGCACGGCGAGCGAGACGACTGACTTTATCTCAGCATTTTTCCAGACTCTGATGGAGCCCTGCAGCTTTTAAAGGTCAAAGGTCAAAGGGTCTCGAGTTGGGGTCAGCACACAATTTTTTAAGGGGGTGTGTGTGTGTGTGTGTGTGTGTAAAAGGGTTCGAGTGGCAGTTCAGTGACCAAGAAAGAAATTCCAGATGCTGAGGAATTTGTCTTCACTGGGAATTTTGTGTGTGCCAGTGAGAGTGGAGGTCATGAGAACAGCAGAAAACAAACACACCACAAACACACTTCCCAACTTCCTTTTACATGCTTGAACCAAATCCCAACTCTTCGCAGAGAGCACAGACTGTATCTTACAGCCAAATCAGTCACGTTAAGTCATTAACAGTTTGGGATTTTGACTCATGAACACAACCAGTAAATTCTGGACTCGTCTTTCCTGAAACTGTTCGAGCTGTAACTCTCTCAGAAATTCCTTCTAGTTGGGAAGAAACAGCAACATTAGCTCCAAAAAACACTAAAACCTTCCTTCAGGAACAATAGAAATGAAATACTCGGCAGCCTGTGAGCCATTAAAGGTGCTTTTACACCTTGAGTTTGGATTCTTTGTGCTGAGCTATCGTGGAAAAGTTTACGTTGTCGCCATTACGGGCGAACGAGGGCTTGTAAATAAGAGTCACGTGGGTTCACAAGTGCGACATGAGCCGGACACAGTTTTGGCTTCCTGTCACTCCACCAGATTAGAGAGATTTTGGTGATGAATTTGTGGGTTTAAAACACCTCTAATTACAGCTCCTGCCACTTTGTCAAAGCATTAATGGAATCTGGTTTTCATACCAGCTAAAGTATGGAAGTCTGTGGCTGCCAATATTAACATTATAAACGTGTCACAGAAGGATTATGAATGTTGACTCTATTTCATTGTAAACTTTTGTTGCATATTATCTCTTATGCGCTTGAATACATATTTCTGAAAAAAGTTTCCATTCTTATCTTATGTTGGCAGCAATTATGTAATTTCAAATGTAAAAATGGAAAATTGTGTGTTAATAAATTCTCATGTTGTCATTCATTGTGCACAAATGAAAAATAACATTGATCAATTGCATTACATTTTATTATTGGCAGCCATCGTCTTCCATAATCAGTAGCTTGTCCTTGCTTTGTTTTGTTATGCTGGGCTTCGCTTCCTGCTGTCAAATGTCAGCGTTTGTCTCACTGTAAAGCCTTGAACGCTTGTGTTTTAGAGTTATTTCCTGTTTTGGTCCAGACCACTTTCTTAATAAGCCTCCAAGTCTGCGACAGACGGGACGGAGACTCACACTTCATTTATTTGAAGTCAGCAAAGTTGAAATCTGGCTGGTTCTCACACGGATTAACAACCTTGAACCAAATGAAAACAAGGAGGCGTCTGAGCTTCATTCAGTCCCAAGATGACAGAGAAATCTTTAAAAACCAAAACAGAGGAAACTGAAACAGGAAGTGTGACTCCATGTTATATGACAGGACATTAGAAACAGTTTTCTCCATAATAATTTGACGTGTTAAACTCATAATAACGTGACATATTAAATCCACTTTTGTCATGATGTGAGTGATTTTTCAGCCTCAAAAAACTGAGACATGAGTTTCTGATACAACTGCAGTCTGTTCACTTGGAGCTGTATCCCTGTTGCACTTGAGTTGAGGACGAGGTCACGAGCTTTTTAAAAAAATACAGAGCTTAACTGTGAGACAGCTCCTTTCAGTCTTTGTTGTTATCCGTCCGTCTGCTGACGACTGCTTGTGATCTTTAAAATGCTTGATCACTGCAGAAACACCTTTTCATGCCATTAACAACCTGATATCCCAAAGTTAAAAGTCACAAGTCTTCCATAATGAGGCCTCTTGCCTTTTTTCTTCAGCCTTCCATCAAGAAGGACTAGAACATTTTTATGGAAGCTCTTATCTTTGCCACACGTCCGGGAACACGTTGTACAATCAGAGAGTTGTGGCCGACTTGACTTTGGAGGACAGGACCTGCCTGAACCTCCTCTTCAGCTCCTGCATGTTGGGGGATTTGGGTCTGGCCAGGTGGAGGCCACCTCGTCTTTTCTCCCCGTTCCCTCCTCCCAGCGCCCGGATCACCTGGAACACAGAGGACACGGTGACTCGCTGGAATGAAACTAGACCAGGGAAATCAAGTCCAAGTCCATGTCATGCTCATTTACATTAGAAAAAGTAAAATCTCAAACTAAATCAGAACATTTTAATAAGAATCTTCTACCAATTTAGTTTCTGAAACCAAATTAAAATCTTAAAATTGAAATATTATTAACAGGATAAAACAACTATTTACAAACTACTATAATGTTCAACACTATAATTCTTAGTTTATATTATTGTAGATTTTATATTCCTGCTATATTTTTACAGTAAGAACAGATAATTGTGTATGTATTTATCTTTTGTTATAACTAATTACTTCTCTATAACTTCTTTAACCTGCAGACAAAAACAGCTGAATCCTTAACAGACCAATAAATGAACAGGTCCCACCTCCTGGCAGAGATGCAGGAAGGCGCTGTGGACGCCCTCGTGGTTCTCTCGGGCCGAGGCCTCAAAGTAAACCCCTCCTGTGAGCAGAGGCAGTTCTCAGATCAGGGCGGCTCTTATCTTTCAGACAACACTCAGCATTCCTCATTCATTAGGCAGCGAGCAGGATATAGTTTAGAAGGAGGCAGAAATATGTGCTTGCTCCTCGGGTCGCGATTGGACAATGTGTTCAGAGCTGCCACATGCATTTACACACTGGCTACTGTTGCTGGCTGCATTTGAAGGTCTATGATCAAGTTTGTGCACAAGAGAAAACATCTTCATGCTTTTGAATGTCATGATAGAATAAAGAACCAGAGGAAACATAAAGGGAGGAAAAGTCCAAAGAGAAAAAGCGAATGAAGAACATATAATTTAGCAGACCTAATGAAGAAAACACAAAAAGGCACTGAAAACATATTAGGAGGAGGAAGGAGGAGGAGGAGGAGGAGGAAGAGGAGGAGGACGCCCCACCGAGCGAAGCCGCTAACGTCTCGCCTTCATCCGCCGGCACTTGTCGGGCTCTGAGCAGGTCGCTCTTGTTGCCAACCTGCAGCAGATTACAGATTACAGCATAGATGAGATTAAAGGGATTAGGGTTAGTCAGTTATTGTCTGTTGTGGACAGGAGGGAAAGACTGAGGCAACTTCACATTTCAAATGAAATCATCAAACAAAGTGAACAGTAAAATGAAACCACCTCCATCACACACATGTTGCATAAACTGTGATGCGACACACTGACCAGTATGACAGGTATGTTTCCTGAGGGGTGTATGCGTCTGACGTGTTGGTACAGCGGCTGGATGGTTCGATAGCTGTTGTGGTCTGTGATGGAGAAAACCAGCACGTAACCGTCCGCCCAGTAGATCGACCTGGAAGTGAAGTTATTATACAGTTATTACAGGATATTACTTCATTAGTTTAATTCATATTTAGGTTAAAAAAAAGTCAGACCTGTTGATCTGCTCCTGGCAGTACAGGCCCTCAGCATCGTCCTGAAAACACAGGCAGATAATATCAGAGAGTTTAAGTTTAGAGCTGCAATGTTATTAGCAAATAATCTGCTGATTCATTTTTTGAATTACTTTTAGTCCAGAAAATGTGCTTTTACTTGTAATAGAGTTTTTTTAAAGGATTTCCAAGCGTCTTCAAATTACTCATTTTGTAGACCAACAGTCCAAAAAGCCCAAAGATATTCAACAATATAGAACAGATCCAAATCCAAATCCTCACACTTGAGAAGCTGCAACTGACAAATAATTGACATTCCAGTTTTGGTTTCCAAAACCGATCGAGCGTGACCCTCACACACAGTTTCCTATTTTAAAACGCTCAAAGAAAAACATTTCCTCATTCCTCTGAGTTAAAGCAGCAGCAGGGACTGATACAACTGAAATGACCATCATTTAGTTTAAAATAACCCATGATTACTTTCAGCGGCAGAGCAGGAAGTGGCGTGATGTTTGGTGTATTTCCCAGAGATCCCAGTGGATGAATGTTGGACACCAGACATCGAGGATAATGTTGGCTTAATGTTTTCCGAACCTCGAACAAGTCGTATTAGTTGACTAAACTTGATGTGTCTTCGTCTACGAGGTTCAGGATGTCTCCAATCATTTCAATGCTTCACTCTGAGCAGGTTAAAGTGAGTTAGCAGGTGGTGAATTTACTGAAAAGGCACGTCGCCAAGACAAATGGCTGCTCACTGACGCACATCTGCTGTTTCAGAGTTCGAACTTTTGACTTCCAACCCACCAGACCACCTTGGTGTGAGTTCACGAGCAATTACACTTCAGGTGCTTAGACTCATTTTGTCCATTTGATTTGCATGAATTGCAGATTATGGACTTCTCTGTTTTGAGTTTGTAAAATCTGTCCTGAAGCAGCTTCTAATCTTCCAGAAGCTCAGTGAGTCCTCGACCTCTCTGCCTCCACACACCAATTATTTCTGTCTGATCTCTGGAAGCACCACCACCACCACGCTGCTGCCGGGAGGAGCGTCCTCCGTTATCTTCCCCCGGCGAAGGAAATGAGCGGCTCTGAGGCCTGGTTTTGTAAACAGACTGCTGGTGCGGAGCGGAGTGAGCCGAGCGGCACGTTGCACTCATTATACTCATCATGAGCGAGGAGATGGTCTAAGGTCACTTCCTCTCTCTTCAAATGCATTCCTGACATTGCTTTGAGATAAAAATGGCGGCGTTTTAAACGTCAGCATTTTGAGGGCTTCGATGAGTTCAGGACATCACGCAACGACGTGGAACAAAGACTTTTTCATTTAATCGCATAACATCTCCACTTTGCATTTTGCTGTTTCCATCCAGATGTTTCATTCATAATGCACATGAAAACTGTGGGATGGAAACACAGCTGCCGTCTCTCTGCCTCCGGACTGTACGTTACCTGGAGGGCGACGCAGGGAGTATCCTGGATCTGAAGTGATACTTCCTCCCCATCCAGCGTGACCTTTCTGGAGTAGAGCGCTCCTGTGGAGAACGAAGAGACAGGTGGACGGATGAATGAACGGATCGATGGTGGGGGGTTTCTATAGCAGAGGACATCAGCCACTACCTGCATTTATTGTTGCAGCTTCCTTTGCTGAATGAGTCTTATCTTATTACAGATGGACGGATGGAAACTCACCAGTGTTTGCTTCATAATCCCCGATGAACCTCTTGGTCAGAAACCTCACGATCAGAGCTGGAAAGAAGGAAGAAAAAATGTTAAGAGTGCAATGACTCCTTGTTACTGTTCTTGTCTTCCTCTACTTGGAATAAAAAGATGACCCTCTCCTGCTGCAGCCTACTGACCTACATAACACTTACACATTTGCTCTTAGCATGTGCTGCTGGAATTTTCCTTTTCTCTGACACATATTTTTGATTTTGAAGACTTTCATAGCAGAAAGATGAGGTAAACAAACAGGCCCAAAGTCTGAACTCAGAAAATGATTCACCAATACTCAGAATCTGATGTCGCAACCCTTCATGCGTCATCTTATACTGGTTAATGATTGTCTCATCCATCTCTTGTTTTGCTGGATTCTGGGCAAGGTTTTTCCAACTCTTGCTGACTTTTGTGAGCTTCATCAAAGTAAAAGTTTTTCCTTCCATTAGTATTAAAGGAAAACTCCGTTGATTTAACACGTCGAAAGGCTGCTCCAGCGTTTCAGTGCTGCACTTCTATAAAGTTGGCAAACTCATAAGAGAGAGTTTTAACAGAATAGTCAAAATCACAGCAGCGTGGGTCAAGCTCCAAAAATCCTTGATCCTCCATTTCCCATAATGCAACTCGATCGCATCTTTCATTAAAGTTTCTCTCTCTGCCATGTCTTTCTAACTTTACACCTGCAGTTTGTAACACAGACTTTCTGTTCTTTTTTCTGTTCTGGTTATTTTCTCAGACTTGTACAACTACAACCAATCTGTTTTGACTATTCTACTATTAGTTTCTAGAAATCCTTGACTTAAGTTGAATGTTTTCTACGTGAATGTTGGTCCTGGCTTGTTTATAAAGTACATAAAATAGTTGGAATTAGCTCCTCCCAATTACAGCTAACACATCAACGCATCAATAATAACAAACCTAAATATTATACAAACACATTTTGAAAGGTGTCATTCTGTCTGCAAGCATACTTTAATATTTTTGCATTTAAAGTAAAGGACCTGAATGCTTATTCCACCACTTATTATATTCTAATGAATAAAAGTTTCCAAATAAATAAAATATAAAAAGGTGCAATATTTGAAAATGGCAAACATAGAATGCAGAATGTCGCCCTCTGCTGTTCAGGATTGGTTGTTTATCTAAAACATTTCCTCCACTTTATTTCACAAAAAACAAAAATCCCTTAACAAATATGTTATAAAGAAATTGCTGTTGCATGATGAAACTGTTATCATCATGTTAAAATGCATTAAATTCCAGCTTCTCTTTTCCTCATTTTAATTCCCACAGTAGGAATAAAAACTCATCCCCCCTCCACCTATAGTTCCTCCATACCGGTTTTCCCGACGTTGCTCGCCCCCAGAACCACAATCTTCACCGTCTTGTTGGGGACACAGTCCAGCAGAGGATACTCCGGGATGGGGACCAGCAGAAAGTTGCCAGACCCGGTGCTGCTGTTCATGGTTCCCGGTGCAGGGTCGCCAGTCAGCCGCATCTATGGCTCCTCTGATCTGCCCCCAGACCAGCCCTGAAACCAGCAGAGAAAAAAACCTCCACCCCAACAAAATCACTCCAGTGTCTCCATCAGGTTCCTGCAGGGGGGCTGAAATATTCTGGAGCAGTTTGATACTTTTATAATTTCTGCAGAAAACAAAAATCCCAAATATTTTTCCAAGTATTCCAGCTGCAGTTCACACTTTTCTTCCACTTAAGAGTTAAAAAAGTTATTTCAGCAAACAAAAGTCATCATTTTCCTCTTTAAAGCTCTGTAATCAACACTCAGCTTGAAATGTAATAAGTGTAAAAAGCAGTAGTCCAGCTGAGCACAGAGTCCAGATGCTTCTGTCTGCACACACAGCAGAGACTGAGAGGGAGGGAGGAGGGAGACTTTGAACCATCCCCTCTAATATTCCCCTGAGATCCATGCTCTGAACTGGGCTCCTGTTCCCAGCCTGGACCCACATCTCAGTCAGCTTCAATGAGGGCTGAGAATAATACATCTGATTAACAAGTTGGAAATGACAACACTAAGCAGGCCTGCTGATTGAAAAGCTTAAGTTTAAATATGTTTTAATTCTGGTGTCTTTTATAGCTTGATACAGCAGAAAAAGAAGAAACTCATCACTGCATAATCAATAAGCTAAGGAGGTTTATTACTGGCAGAGAAAAGAAAAGATAAAAATGTAAAAGTCAAAACAATTAGATGTACTAGTTTAGAATTCTAAAATAATAAAGCAGTGCTTTAAAAATCTTAATCATGAGATTCACATTAATTCAAAGTCAGGATAGTCATTAAAATTTTGACATTTACTACCATATTATTTTATTACTGATCATTACCAACATGTAAATGAGCTTCCATATTGCTCACAGTACATCTTGTGAATGTATATTCTATGAAAAGAATAAAAGAAGTAAAAGGGACAAACAAGAGTTTTAAAAAGGGACAAAACCAAACCAAACCAAACCAGTAATAATAATAATCGTCTTTTTAAAAAATTGAGAAAAAGTGAAACTTTAGCTGAACATGAAATATGTACTTTTATTTGTTTATTCCCTTGAGTATTATTTTGAAATCCGGGAGCGGAAGTGCACCGAAGGCGGAAGTCAGCGCTCTGTGTTTTCTTCACATTTCACTGCTGAACGGGGGCAGCAGGATCTCCCGGAACTCTGCAGCCGCATCGGCTCGGATCATTTCAACATCGGGGTTCGGTCCAACATGGCGGCTTACGGATGGAAATACTGATGACAGTCCGAAAGATCGCCTCGATTTGTACGATGGTAAGAAGCGTTTATCGCGCGTCCGGTTCCCGGTGCTAATGAGCCAGGAGGCTAAGCTAGCTGCTGTGCTAGCCTGTTTGCTAACCTCACAGGGCAACATGATAATAACACACAGGGTTTCCAGAAAGTTGTAGCTTGCTAACAGCGGCTCTCCAGGGCTGTATGTGTTATAATTTAATTTAAAACCGGTTTTAAAAAGCTTGTTTGACAGTTTATAAGTAGCTTTGGTTTGCTTGGAGTTTGTTTATGAGAGAAGGGCAGGGTTGACTAACCTAGCTTAGCATGCTAGCCCAACGTTAGCCCTGTGTGGCTGCTGGGACAAAGTTGTTTGCTCGCTGCTCTTCCAGATGAAAATCCCACTTCTGGCTCTGATTATACTGAATTATTTCATCTGCTTTTTACAGCTGTTGCACATGAGAGACGAGTGAGGGGCTAAAATATCTAGATTGGAATGTAAACAGCTCAGCCGGCTGACTTTGCTGTCTGTTAATCTGTAACTGGGGGAGAAATTTAGCATTTCCTGTCATGGGATACACCCTGAATGTTTCCTCTGGACTTGGCTAATGTTCAGGTTTTGGTTCTCAAAATTAGCAGCACTCTTTTACCTTATGATGTGAGGATTTGGTAACTTAAAGACAGTGCATTCAGAGCTGAGAGTGTGGTGCTTGTGATTGGTTTTTAAAATCTTCTCCTCTTATAGTCGCCTTCCCACTTGATCATGAAGGACCCTTGCTGTGCATTAAGCTGCACACATTTACTGCTTCTAAATAATTAAATCTCCTGCTCCCAAATGGCTTTTTAGAATATGATACTTTATTGATTCGTGTGCAGAAATTCAGGGAGGTCATAGGTCAGGGTCAGCTTCAGAGCCCTGCAGCACTGTGATCAAAGAAGCATCAGCCGGTAGATGTTTGATGAGCTTCAGCACAGATTCACCAGGTGAAGGACTGCAACCTGTTTGGCAGGTGCTTACAGAGGGTCAAGGTTAAAAAGGTCAGATGCTGTAACTCAGCTTTATTTGCGCTCATCGCATTTAACGTTGCAGCTCTGTCTTTGTTTAATTTGCAGTGTGGCTAACTCACAGACGCAGGCAGGGGAGCTTAAAGCTAGAAGATTAACTTCTGACTGTATCCTGTTTCTGCCACCTTTCAGAGCGGACAGACGGCTCGGCAGATGCCACAGACAAGTCTGCTGCAGTCCTTTTAATTTGTTGGCTGCTGCTGGTGTGTGTGTGTGCTGAAAGCAGTAAGCTCTTACTTAGCCAGTGTGGCTGGTGCATGCTCGGTGTTTTCGAGACCACACACCCGGCCGTGAAACCCATTTAAGTGTGAAGGCCAGCCTTCACTGTGGCAAATCACCAGCAAGTACTAGACAAATACTAACAGGGCTTAATATCAGCTGTGTGTGGCAGGTTTGTTCAGTGTGTTTGCCACTTTGGCAGCCTACCAGTTGCTGCCCGGAAGGTATTTGTTTTTCAGAAAATCAATTTTGCTGGTGAAGCCGTGAAAGTCACTAGTAGGGCTGCACAAAGCCGAGCCGGGCAGTTACACCTCAGCAGCTCTGATGTAGCAACGTTTCAGGGACGGTTGTTGATGTTTCCAGAGTAGCAAGATGTTGTAAACAGGCAATAGAGATGTGAACTTGATGACCAAAGAGGTTTATTTCACTCCAGACAGTCTAATGATGGTCTAGTCCAGAGGTTTTCAGTCTGTGGGCCTCCCCTCAGACAAAGCTGGAAAGAAGATGCCTCCTCATTTCCCCTTTTGTTAAATTGCTTAGACTCAATTCCTGGATGCCTGTGGGATCATGATTTTGTTATACTAAGGCATTTATTAGTTTCTGACTCTGAAAGTTCAAAAATCAGCATTAAAGATAAATGGAAGGCAACATCAGCTATAGTATATCACAACATTACAGTTCCCTGAATCCCATGTGATCTCTAGTCTCATAGGCCTGTATTTCCCAGCTGTATGTCCACTTTTATATCACAGCTTTATTATTTAATGCTGAAAGCTGACTGTGAATGACTAATCAGAATCAGTCTTGTGTAATTGTTCTTTGATAATGTGGTTCCTTATTTAAATCAAAATTTTACCACTTTTTTTTTTCACAATTTTTAACTGAGGCTAACTTCCTGTGTAAAGACAAGATTCAAAACTTGAACGTTGCCTTCTTTTGTTAAATATTAAAAAAGGTTTAGATTAAAAGTTTGTTCTTTATCTTAGAAACAGTAGCTGAAAAGTGTCTCACTGAACATTTTTGTACGTCTTGTTTTCTTCAAACAAAGTATTGTTTCGGCCATTTGGTTGAAACAGAGGTTGTTGAGATGCTGATGGTCATGATCGATAAACACCATCACGGTGTCTGACAAACAGTCATTCTGCCCTGCTGTCTGGAAACTAGTTTGCACTGAAGCAGGTGTCTGAAATGTTTTTCAAGCTGCCCTGTGTGACCGACAGAGTTCAGATCACTTTCATTTCCACCAAGTCAGGAAACGAGAGTCTTTTCAAAGTTGCCACTTCAACCCAGCACTGAAAACATAAGTTCATTCACGCGTGTGTTTACAGCACACATTGAACAAATCTCTCTCCCTTTTCCCCGACAGATATTTGACTTCCTCTCTGTTTGCTTTCCCGACACCAGAAAGCTTGTTTTTGTGTAAACTGGCTTTGTTTACAGCCCTGTGCATTTTGGACGCGGTGTTGTAAAATAAATAGCCTCATTCGCTCATCTCTTGTTGAGTTTGCATGGACTGCAGCGCGATGATGAGTAACTACGGCGTGGCTCCACTTAATGTAGTCATTCACCCCTGAAGGAAAAGCTGCATCATTGTTATCATCATTGTCATCAGCAGCATCGTCCCCCTCCTCTCTGTTTCTCTCTCTTCTGCCTGAATAGAAAATGTGATTTGTAGAAGCTGAGACTGAATGACATGCAGAAACAAAAAGCTTTATGATGACTGACTTGTTTTACTGATGTTAAGTTTCTTACAGTTCTTTAGACTCATTTTGGTCATACATTTGAACAGTAAAAGTTGTTATAGCAGCAAAACAAAATGACCTTTTAGTGTGATTTAGATTTGAAAGATTTTTGAACTGCTTCTTACAGTGAAAATCGGTAACATATGAAGGCACAATGTTGATGTTTTTTGCTGATAGATGTCAGATGATCTGAGGTTATTTTGGCACAGACACAGACATGGTTTTCTTTTTTAAACCCTGCTTCATCATCTTGTCTTGAAAATCCCTAAACCTGCTTTCAGTTGTGAAACCATGAGACAAAACTTGTGCTTGTAACTTAAATGTGTGCATGTGTGATTTCAGGTGTCGCACACTTTGAGTTTTATCTTTGAACTTGATTTGAGCCAAGTTTTTCTGACTAAAATCTAAAATACACATAACCATCATTTTGGCACAACAATCTTTTCTGGATTGCTGCTTGAAGGTTTCTCTGTAAAATGCAGATTTTCATATTGTTACCTGAAGTAAAAATGAGATTTTGTTTGACCTAAATATAAACTAATAAATAGAAATACACGTTTATTCACAAATCAAGGTGCACTCCCTGTTGTTGTTGTGCTCTCATATCGTCAAATGTCCTCTCAGCTCCCTGTTGATGTTTTTGAACTCAACTTGCTTCACAGCTGAGTCATGGGAGGAAATTCTGGGTTTTTAGAGTGCTGCTGGGTTATAAAATCAGGAAGTGGTCTTTAATAACCGATGCACCATGCACAGGTCAAAACAGTGGGAGATATCTGGCATAAATCCATTCCTCTACAATAAATCTGGCCTGATATTGATAAACTGATGGATCTAATGTTTGCCCCCAAACCTAACATCAACTGTACTGTAGATCTGAATAGTCAGGCACTTTACCCGTGAAGGTGTATTGTGTTGTTACAGAAGGTAAAGATGCTTTTAAATTAATTACACTAACAGGGAGAAAACCAGAGTGTAGAAATGGAGGAAATGAATCAGGAAGCACAGCTACAACAAACAGAGGGTTGACAGTCAACAGAGCAGAGAAAGAATAGAGCAGGAAAACAGGAAACAATGAGGAGGAAACAGGAGGGTTTGGATCATTTTAGCTGTGTGTGGAGGATTATGGCCGTCAAATATGTAAAGGAAATGTTTATTCTACAGCACTGTATCACTGCACAGGCATCTTTTTCACACATGATATGTTGAATGATGTGAGAAATTTCCAGAGTATCCAATGTTTGTTTCTTCTCCTCCTCCAGGGCGCCAATGCCTCTGCCTTGGAAAAGGAGATTGGACCGGAACAGTTTCCCGTTAATGAACACTACTTTGGATTGGTCAACGTAAGTGTCAGTCAAGAACACACATTGCTGCCCCTCAGTTGTTTTAAGATTTAAGCCAGTGTTGCTTTATTGGTTTAAATACAGAAACATATCTCAGGAACATACCTTCCCCTCCTTATCTCTCATTCTGTCTCTCTTTCTTTTTTTCTAGTTCGGCAACACCTGCTACTGTAACTCAGTGCTGCAGGCTCTGTACTTCTGTCGACCGTTCAGGGAGAAGGTGTTGGCATACAAGGTAAGTGATGAGAGAAGCACCATGGCCGTATCAACCAGCTGTGTTCCTGTCCTCAGGTTTATATGGTGAACTGGCTTCTCATACTAAAAGAATGCACTTTAAAATCACTGGATATTATGTTTGAAAGAAAGGGTCATATTATATTCAAGGACTAGACATTCAGGTATTCAGCAGATGTTCTTTTTGAATGGAAGGCCTGGTCCCTGCATTACAAGGTTCAATACAGGGTAAAAATACTGACAGTCTGAAAAATGTCTAAACTGTCTAAAAAAGCATTCGTCTGCTTCTCAGAGCTTAACTTCAGAGTTTGTGAATATGTGACTGATAAGGAGAATGAAGAATTAGCTGCACTTGAAAATAAACTTGGACAAGCTACACAAATGTGGAATTTACAGTATGTTTGATTGGAAGGGTTTCATGTTTAGCTGTTCTGAGAGGAAAGGCTTCAGGAATGAGGGTCACACTTGATATTGGACTAATAGTCTCTTGGTTTATTGTACCGCCTTATATATGATCCAGAAATAGTTCACACTTCAGGAGAAATAATTAATCTATCTGTTGTTGATTGTCTTAAGAGGAAAACTCCAAAACCTCCTTTAACTGTTTTCTTCTTCTGTGACCTCTCAGCCCATTTCATGAGTTAAATATAAATATATCATCCATGGTTTTATGACTTAATTCCCATAGATTAGATAAAATGTCAAGGTTCAGGATGGATGTTGCCTCACCTCAGCTGTACTTTATAGCTCTGTGCTTCAGAGGAAGTTAATTGCCTGTGGAGTGACAGGTGTATCCTTTTCTTTTAGGTGCAGCCACGTCGAAAAGAGTCTCTCCTCACCTGTCTGGCCGACCTGTTCAACAGCATCGCCACTCAGAAGAAGAAAGTCGGAGTCATTCCTCCCAAGAAATTCATCTCACGACTGAGAAAAGAAAATGGTGGGTATTGTTACAGTATGATGTTGTATTGTAAGGAGGGAGAGGGTGATCTTTTCGTCTGGTTAAAATACTAAAACCTTCAAATTAAAATGCAAAAATCACTTTACAGAATGTGCAGCTGCTGCTTCTGTCAGCAGCCTAAATGCATGACTTCCTGTGTTTCCTCTCAGGAAAACATCGCTCCAATGCCAGGTGTTTAGAAATGTAAAATCTGAAATGCCCTTTCATCAGTTATTTGTGAAGACTTCCTTTCACAGCGGAGCCACAGAGATGAGTTAACAGATTGGTGAGGGAGATGCGGATGAGACAGGGGAGGGTTATCTCAGCTGAGACGTTTATCTCACAGCTGAGGAAATAAAATTGTCAGCCAAATCCTGGAGCGGAAAGCAGATGAAAAAGAAGCGGCGATCTTAATTGGCTCCACTTCTTCTTGCCAACACACGCTGATGATGTTTGTTTTCTGTTCTGTCTTTTCTTCCACACTTCTTCTTTCTCTGTCTGTCTCTGTTTCTCTGTGGCTTTATTTGCATCCATCTCTGTTTTCCTCTCTATATTTTCCATGACTGTATTCATGTCTTCCTACATCTGTCCCCCCTCAGAGCTGTTTGACAACTACATGCAGCAGGACGCCCACGAATTCCTCAACTACCTCCTCAACACCATCGCAGACCTGCTCCAGGAGGAGAAGAGCCAGGAGCGACAGCAGAATGGAAAACTGGTGCAGAATGGAGGAGGAGGAGGAGGAGGAGGAAGTGCAGGTGGAGGAGGCGGAGGAGGAAGTGAGGGAGGAGGAGGAGAAGGAGAAGGTGGAAAGGAGACACAACAGACTTGGGTCCATGAGATCTTCCAGGGTACACTGACCAACGAGACGCGCTGCCTCAACTGTGAAGCTGTAAGTGAAAGTGCATTTGAAATGTAGTCCAAATATTGTGCAGTACCTTACTGAGAATACAGTTTTTATTGTAATTCTTTTATTGTATTGTAGTTCTATGGACAGAAATGATCCAAATACAAAGATAATGATATGCACGAGTGTCAGCAAAGACAGGGAAGAGGAAGAAGACAGCATACTAGTAAACATGGATGTAAACAATGCAGGATTTAAAATACTTCAAAAATCATGAGGGAGGAAATGTTAGCCTTCAAGGACACACACTGTGTTTTGGTGAGGATCACTGCATATAAAGCTCTTTTATTTGTATACAGGAAAACTCCACAGGGCACCTTTAATTTCCACATGTTTACAGTGCATGTTTACCTGGTCGGACCTTCATCTGTTCATAATAAGAATAGACATAAACAGTTTTTTGTCCTGTGAATGAGAGCGTCCATGTGACCTTGAGTGTCCTCGCTTGCGTTGCAGGTGAGCAGTAAAGATGAGGACTTCCTGGATCTGTCGGTGGATGTGGAGCAGAACACCTCCATCACGCACTGTCTCAGGTAACGCGACACTCTTATCAGTCATCCATGAAAGGTCTTTTGCACTCACCTGATTGAGAGGGACTTGGAAAACAGCTTGAATTTGACATCAGGACTTTTAGGTTTCTTAAACGTTGTTGATTTGTGCTCTTAAATGTGTGTGTTTGTCTTGTTGACAGGGGCTTCAGCAACACAGAGACGTTATGTAGTGAATACAAATACTACTGTGAGCAGTGTCGCAGCAAACAGGAAGCCCAGAAAAGGTGGGTGACATCATCCGCTAGTGTCTTTTTATTTCCTGACGTGCACGTTTACATTTGTCTGCATTTTATGCCATTGTAAACTGAATATCTTTGTGGATTGGGGGTGGTTGGACAAAACAAGACATTTGAAGACGTCACCTTGAACTTAGGACATTTTCACTATTTTCTGGCGTGTTAAAGACTAAATAATCGTCAAATTTATCAATAAGGAAAATAATTGTCAGTTTTAGCCCCAATTTTGGAATTAGAGCTCAAATACTTAAAATTACGATTTTATGATTAGGACTTGAACATCATGTGGTTTTTAGTGCTTCATTAAATGTGGTTACTTTAGTCAGTGCAGTATTAATTTTCTTGTCTCCCAGTATAACTGTTATCATGGCATCATTTTATTGGTCGGTTTACCAAAACGAAGGTTTCAGACACTGATCTCAATCTTTAAAGTGGACACGTACAAAGCACAGAAAGCTTGAGGGGCTTGTTGCTTTAACCGCACAATCAGATTTAGGGTGTTTTTGAAAATACTTGCTCTTTGCTATGAGGAGCTGTCGTTTAAATTATCTCTCTGTCTCTACATAGCTGTGTAGGAGGTGGTTATAACCGCAGTCGCACTGATACATGCGTAGCACCAAGGTTTTTCTAAGCGGACAAATACAGTTTGTTCCATTAGATAGAACCAGCGAAACCACATCTGATGTTACTATAGCAGCCAGTCAGGTCCTTCCTGTTACACGTTCTTCATGAGTATTTAGAGTTGATGTGGTTCAAGATGGCTATTGCATGCACAGCAGTCTAACAACCGCTGGACGCTGCCCTGCCAGCGCTGCTCTTTGACTTTTACACGAAATCACGCTGCCAGAATTTCACACTTCAACCAGAAAAAAACCAAACCAACTGGTAGAAAAGTGTCTGTCCAGAACACACGAGTACAACTACGTGTATTTTTATACATAACCCATCCACGATTTTTGTGCGCCTGCTAAGTGCACCAAGTAACATCCATTAGCCTGAAAGGGCCGTGCTGTCACCAGCGACTGCACCTCGCATTAACACTGAGCAGAATGCTGCAAGAGCGCCAGCCAAAGGTTCGGCCAAATTAGGGGAGCACAAAGTGTCTAAAAACACACGTCTTGTTCCTGGTAGGGGGTCTGGAACAGTAATGGCGTCAGCATGGAAAGCTTTTAGCCCTCTGAGTTTTTCTTCGGGACAAATCACCCTTTGCTTTCTGTCTTTGTGTGATTCTACTTTCTCTCCTGTTGTTTTTTCCCACTGACCTTTTTTTCAAGCTTTGCTCTTTAGATTTTCTTGGTGATTTTACAGATTTTACTGCTCTTGAGAGTGTCCAGTGTATAGTTCAGTTTGTTCTAGGATTCATCAAATCACTCGGTGTGTTTTCTGCTGTAAAAAAAACAACCCTGAAAGCCTCAGGAGCACCATTCAAACCACTTCAGACCATTAAAAACCTCTCTCCCTCTGTCTCTCCATCAGGATGAGGGTAAAGAAGCTGCCGATGATCCTCGCACTCCACCTGAAGCGCTTTAAATACATGGACCAGCTGCACCGCTACACCAAACTGTCCTATCGTGTCGTCTTCCCCCTGGAGCTCCGCCTCTTCAACACGTCCGGGGACGCCACCAACCCCGACCGCATGTACGACCTGGTGGCTGTCGTTGTACACTGTGGCAGGTACGTCCTTCTTTTAACTAGATTTCTATGAAGGAGTTGTCTGTTAAAGCAACCTGCTGTATTTTAGCTAAACTTGTAAATCCAACACTTCACCATAAAGTAGTCAGCTGTTCCTTAGACCGAGAATGATCTGTCTGCTTTATTTGCACCAAAACTTCTGAAAGATTTTCATCATCTTTGTCAATCTACTAATAAATGAACAAAGACAATTATTTGAAATCACTTTATTTATAAAGAACTTTTTAAAATAACAGATAATAAAACAGTAAAAGTTGCAAGATAAAAACTTTTGCAAACATGTCATCACTGTCGGCCCCATTCAGATGTTCAGGCTCAGTTCAGGTAATTCAGGGATCTGGAACTTCATCAGGCAGGTTAGATGATGCCAGCTGATGTGTAAGTGAACACATGTAAGTTATTAGTCACTGGACTGTCTTCAGATAGCAGATGAGCTTAGTGTAATGTTCCGGTGGTGCTCTTCTCACCTGGATAAACATATGTAAACACAAAGCCTGCACATTTCAAGTGATGTGAGAAACACAGTTTAAAACGTTTTCAGACGTCCTCTTACCCAAAACACCCCTGAATAAAATCTTGAAATAATGTCTTTAGACGATTATTTGCTGATGTTGCCTCATGTTTGATGTTCGTAATGTGTCTGACTTGTTGTCCCTCCTGTCTGTCTCGCCGCTGCAGTGGTCCCAACCGTGGACACTACATCACCATCGTCAAAAGCCATGGCTTCTGGCTGCTGTTTGATGACGACATCGTAGAGGTAAGAGAAAGTTTTGTCATTCTGTGTTTCCTCTTTCTGTTTCACAACCATGTTCAGTTTGAAGAAACAAAAGTTTTAATAGACTTAGGAGAAAGCATTAATGATAATGAATAAAAAAATGAGACAGGCTTTAAAACAAAACAATTAGGATAATAAAAACTAAGGAAAAAGAAGGAAAGAAATATAAAGGTATAAACTAAGCACTATCTTAGATTTGAAAAGCGATTTAAAGAACAGGCAGGTAAGGTTTGTTCCTTCCTGGTGTTTAACCTCAATACTGAATGTCAAAATCTGCATCAGCCGTCTAAAGTGTCCCACCTCGTCCTTCCAGACTCTGTAGATCCTGGCGCTCTGAATGTTGTGTCTGGATTTCCTTCAACAGGGCGATCCAGACACCTTTGCTAAAGAATGAGAAATTAAAACAGGGTTTAGTGATCAGCATGCGATTATTAGATTATATTTTTTATAAAGGAGAAATGTAAGTAGATAACAGGAAAAAGAAAATGGAAAGAAGAAAAAGTGGATACCTGCTTCAGATTAGAGCGCAAGATATGTCCAAAGCTTTGCCTTCTCCTCTCAGCATGTACCTACTTTTCTTTTTAATTGAAACATTATTCATCCCAGTTACGCAATTTTAAACCAAATGTCAGTCTGATCAGGAAGACCTGGGCTGCACTTTGTGTTCAGAAAATTAAAAATATGACTGACTGCTGCTCCAGCCCTCATTCTTCTTCTTTTCACTTTTACAATCTGCAAGCAGGAGACGCTGATCTGGACCTTGAGCTTGTGAAAAACCTTTTATAAAAAGAAACCAACAATTTCAGTCTTTGACTCGAGTAAGATCTTCTCACGAAAGTGCTGCCATGCTGATCCCCTGCAGCTTCTGCTATAAAACCATCTGCTTCCCTCCCTGACGTGGTGACAGGAGAAACCATGGCAGCCCACACAGAAACAACACAGTCTGACATCCTTCTAGCATGTGTGATAGCGCTCAGCTAACAGTTTCCCTGCTCCGCTCTCAGCACGCCGACATCCACACCGCAGCCGACACAGCGGCGGTCAGAGATGTAACAGTCTGCACGATGACAGCGAAGATAATGTGACGATTTATCGCATTTAACATCATCTCCAACCTGCGATGTATTTAGAGTATATGAAATCAGAAGTATAGCTTTACTAGTATGTCGTGTTAGCCAAAGCATGATGTAGCTCTTTAGTCATTGGCAGTCAACCACATCCGAACTCGGCCAAAGCCTCGGCATGCTGCTGCGTTTCAGCTGCAGCCAAGTAACCTTTCAGTTTGTTATTTTTCCTTCTTCACGCCAAAAAGGAACGGTATGCCGCAGCAATCAAGCTATCAGCGGTTAACTGACCGTGCAGTCCTGATGGTTAGACATTCCAGGCTTTGTGAGCTATAATCTGCATTAGAGACAAATGTAAAAACAGCGCTTTATAAGTTGTGTAATAGTTTCTTCTCTCCTAATCCTATTTAAGAAATGAGGTCCTGCATGAGGGAAAACACAAGATTATTAAAAGTCACTCAGTCAAATGCTGCAGATACTTCACACAATACTTCTACAGGTCTCTAAGTTCCAACTATTTTCTTAATAATTTCAATACGCTTCATTTAAACCCATCCACGTTCAATTGTATTCTCACCAATAGACAAATTTTACATTTTTGAATGCTAACAAAGAATTGGAATTATAATTAGCTTGATCCAATAATCTTTGAGTAGTCCACTATAGCATTAATAAAACCCTTAATGAACAGTCGACCGAAGTGAATTTCTTCACTGATGATCTAAAGAAATGAATAGCTGTACTTAAAATTTAGTGTCCTAATACTTTCCTGCAGTAATGCACACAATTAATCTTTGAACATTCATTTTATATATTTATTCCTGACATATACAAAGAGATTTCACCTTTAGATTCAATTGCGAAATGCTCCTTTTAATTACCTTGTTATGTGAAGAGGAAGTGAGTTGTGGTAAATTCATGCAAAGCCAATGGTGTGGTTTAGTTTCTAAACGGCTCCAGCCTTCACATTCTTCATATTTAACTACCTAATATTTCGTGCAACAAGTCCTTTGGTCCCAGTTCGTCATGGTTCTAGTTTGGCCCAGTTAAACATCCAATCTTCTTGTTTGGAACTTCTGCCCAATTAAAATGGTTTATTTTACTTTAAATCCCTGGCAGTGGGAGAAGCCACCCTGCTGTTTGAATACAGAGGAAACTCAGTCACAGACATGAAGGACCGATGTTTAAATCTGATCCCATCGCCAGTGTGTTTTTCCACTACGATGGGAAGGAGGCCCGCTCGAACATCTGGTCCAGTGGAGAGAAACTGGCCCAGTTCTGTTAGAATCTGCTGACTTTGCAGAGCAGAAACACCAACTAATATTTTTTTATGGTTTGAGAGATTTACTCTCCCCGTCTGTCTCGATGCTTTGTTTTCTAGCTTTTGTTCTTAAATGCCTCTTTTTACTTCTTAAAAGTTAAATCTCTAAGTTTTGGGTTTTTGAGTTTTCTAAAGCCAGTTCTCTTTCACCACCAATCCAAATTATATTTCATTTTATACACAGTTTATTTCCAGCTCAATTATCTCCCTCTTTAGACAAAGCTGCTCCACTAAATAAGAACCAGTTGTCAGAAGATAGTCACCACTAACTTGTCAACATGGTTGATTTTAAATGGAAATTTGGTGGTGAATGAAAACAAAAGCCTCCCTGAAACGGTTACGCAACAAAGTTCAACAGCACAATGAAGTGAAAGGAAGGATTTCATGTTGTGCCTCCTCAAAGAGCTGTCATGTCTTCAGGTCATCTTTATATAAAAGGTTTGCCAAGGTTGTTGAGAAAAAAACATCTTGCAATCTGAAATGAGGTTTTTTGTTTTCATGCCTCGGGAAGTTGTGAAAATTAAATCGAATTAGTTTAAATATATGATTAATGAATTACCTGCTTTTCTGATGGGTGAAGCTAAATGAAGCATGGCTGCGAGTGGATCTATGCAAAAAACATTTATCTTCTTTTCCCATAGAAAATTGACGCGCAGGCGATCGAGGAGTTCTACGGTCTGACATCGGACATTTCCAAGAACTCTGAGTCAGGATACATCCTGTTCTACCAGTCCAGAGACTGAACCGGCCAACGGTAAATCCCCAACAGACTGTCACTCAACAGAGGGGGAGGCACTCATGGCTGCCACCGGCTCCGCCCAGTACGCTCACATAAGTATCCAGGCTTTATTTCCTGCAGGCGGAGCTTTGCACTGGAGCGCCACTCGGATCGGTTGAGACGTGTTCAGGTCGCATGGCAGCCTCCTGGATTACGACTGTTCAAATCCTCTGACCCCTCACTGCATAAAGCACCTTAACAAAACAAAGATGGCTGAATCTGTAACACTCGCTTTGCACTGGGGCATCAGCTGGGACGACTGAGGAACACCAATCCAAGAGGCTGACATCGCCGTGTGCACAGCGGTCCAATTTGGAGGTGAAGGCAGTTTGACACGATGCAAAGTAACCAATCAACTGTTTCGGATGAGACACTTCTGATTGTAACCCTCACGGTAAACATCGGTGTCACCACAGTCTTCTTTAGCGTTTTTGTGCATATATTACCTTGCTAAATTAGCTTTAACGCTAACACACAGGTACCATGCGTTCACCTCAGAAAACACCCCCATAAAAATCATTCCGAAGATAAAGAAGCTAAGATCTGACATCCTGTCAGTCACAATAAACACTGACACAACCTTTAGGGATTGGACAGCTTGAACGTGTACTCGAGCGCAGCGCGATGATGCTAGTTTGCAGTGTTTGTATCATGAAGTGGTGCTAATAGCATATAGTGTTAAAGGCAGAGTGTGAAATGGAAACCAGTCGCCAGAGAGATGATTCTAACAGAGGGGCTCATTTTTTAAATTTTTGCTTAATAAATTCTTGGAATTATTTTCTTACCCTAACTAATTTCAAAATAAATTCTAACCCTGAAATAACTGAAAATTTGGAAAAATCTAATGTAATAAGTAATGTAAAAGTCTGATTTTACCAATTGAGGTTTCTCTATTTAAGCATGCACTGTTATTAATTATAACAAAAGAGAGAATTGTTTTCTTTAAATTACAGAGATCGTTGTCTTAAAGCAGAAAACAACAACTTTTGTATGAACAAGAATATTAAGTTTGGGTGAAAGTTTGTGCTTCTTTCTAAAAAAAGTAAAAATTGGTAAAAACCAAAAACAATGAGCCTTCCACCAACAACCGTGTTCCAGTTTTAAAATCCTACCTGGCTGAGCAGTGACTGAAGGTTTTAGTTTTAAAGTTCATGGTGTGTCGTGCCATTACGGGTCAAGTTTGGTGCCACAGAGCAAAAACTCGACGAGGGAAGACTTTGATCGTTCGGACGTTTCAAACAGCATAAGCTAACTTTTTACAGCTGGCTTTTATTGTGGTTTTGACAGAAAGCACAGTCTCCTTTTACAGTTTGCTTTCAAAGAGTTGTGTTGTTTTAACATTTGACTTTTTTTTTTAAAATGCCGGAATATGCACATTTGTACCATTTTTAACAGACAAGTACTTTTCCTTTAAGTCATCTGTCACACTACGTACAAGCTGTTTGTGTTCAGTGTGTCTCGTCCCTTTGTTCCTTATCAGAGCTTTATTTCTGGACAGCCAACTCTAACACCTCCATACACAGACCTCGCTGCAGCTGCTTATGTTCGCCTCATTATACCAGCGACCAATCGCACGCTGGTAAATTTCAACTCTGGCTCTTGTGTTTCTGCTGCAGCTGCAGCTCTGGCAGACGGTCAGAGCTTTTACATAACATGTTTTTCACTCCAGAACCTTAATTCGGAGCCCTCAGCGATGCTAGCGGTCTGCTGGTGTGGAGCGCGTCCACTGTCGGCCGACAACATGTTATATTTAATGCAGCAAGTCTCTGTCTGACGTGTTTGTCTGAGCAGTTTGAAATGGACTCCTCTCCTCTGTATCTGTTAAAATCGAATTTGGCACAATAAGAAAGAGTTCAGGCTGGTAACAACTTCTGATTTAATGTTGACTCGTCCTGTTTCTAAAGAAATTTAACAAATAATACAAAACATTTCCAGCTTCTCCAATGTGAGGCTACTTTTCTCTGTCTCTTATTGTCTCTTAAGTCCAAACCTTATGGGAAATTTTGAAGATGAAACAAATCAGTCAAAAGTCAACAATGGATAGTGAAAATAATCATTAGTAGCAGCTGCATCATAAATACAGTTTTCATCTGGTAAAAACCTTTGCAGTAGTTACGGAGAAATATAATGACAGATCCTCGGGTATCAGGCTTTAACAGCTTCTTGAGGATTTTCACAAGATAATATTTCAGTAGATCATGAAATAATTTAATGGTAATAGCGGTTAGCATTAATAAGAAGAAATTGTTTTCATTATCGCTGTTTGTAACTTATCATTTACTTTATGAAAGAGTAAAATAATACACATCTTAATTCCTCAGAACTGAAGTTTGTGAAATTGTTGTCAAATTGAACAAAAAAGAAAATTTGCACAGATAGAAAACAGAGAAACATCACATCCTCAGATTTGAGAAGCTGGAGCCAGTGGGATTTTTGATGAACTTTAACAATTGTCTCATTATCAAAAATTTTCTATTAATCAGCTCTAATCTCTAAATCATGACGAGGAAGAGTCGTATCTCTCGTCTGCTTCCTCCAATATGATCCATCATTAAACTGTTAAGTAATGGCTGGTATATCCTTTCACTCCTGAGGTAGAAGGATGTAATTAATGCGTTCAAATGGGTTTTAATTGTGCTGAGGCAAAGAGAAACAGGAGCCATTTTGAAGTCTGTACTCTCTCTCTCGCTGATGGCCGACAACCTCCTCTTTCACCTCCGCTATTTCCATATAACACACAAACAAACCAAACGTCGGGTTTTTGGTTTCATCTCGTTTTTTGTTTTTTTTTAAAGTCTGTTTTACACTGCCAAACTCGTGAGACTCCACCCGACCGGGTTGTCCCACATTAACAAGCGAGCTCACCCCGTCACTCTTTGCAACAGAGCTGCAGCAGATGGATGAAGTAAATGGAAACATGCTCTCTGTCGACTTTGAGGTGTTTATATCCTACAGTAGTTGAGTGGCCTGGGCCGTGGCTCAAGTATTATCTGAATGTTAAAATGTACAGTAAAATAAAAATAGGGCTGCTGCTTGACCTGTAAAACACCGTTTGGAGTTGGGCTCGTCTCAATAGTCTGAAGTTGCTCCCTCTCCTGATAAGAAAAGCACTTTTAACGAAACAAATACTTTACTCTGAAATTCTTCATTTGCTTTGATGCTAAGAGAAGAAGTAATGGAGCTCAGGGTCATGTGTAGTTTGGATATTCCAGGGTTTGAAGACAGTGTTTTCACAGTACAAAAGTAATCTACCACGAATGTGAGCTTACATTTGATTGGCCACCGCAGCACCTTGCCGTCTGATGTTGTGCCCTCGTTCAAATAAATGTAAAGGCTGCGTTTTTTCATGCACAACCTCGGCTCTGACCCAGAACTGTCTTCATATCATAACCCTGCGTCGCTATCTCCTGAAACTGACATTTCAGTCACCGAGCGGCTCATAAAATATATGAAGACTCAGTACAAACTGATTGATTGGCTGTCTCCTCAGCAACTGATAAAGATCTGGGAAAAAAACGACAAGCCGATATCCTGCACCACCTTTAATTAACAGGGTTTGTATTGATCTTTCCTGTTGCACCATGACAGTCCTGGATCAGAACTTGGTAATGTTAGAAAACTGTCAACAAACCGAGTCGTATCCAAACTCATAATATTCCCTGTTTTCACATTTAACAGTTCAAATCTGTTCACATTCATCTCACTTGGTTTTAAGTTTTCCAATGACAGAAGGGGAGCGACTTCAGGTGACGTGTCCTCTAAACTTCCCTCCATTCACTGGGTTGAGACTTGAAGTCAACACTAGTTCCTTTTCCTGTCTGTGCTGCTCTTAAACTCAACTAATCTACATGGAAGGAAGATGTTTCGCGTGGTGTTGAATCTGTTTTTGGGGTCGATCCACTTTGTTTCCATCAGTTGTACAAATTTTTAAAAGGCAGAAAAAAGTAGTTTAAGGTTGCAAATGACTTGAATCGCAGATTATTTCCAGACACAAACAGAAACTGTGGAAGAGTTGCTTTCATACATACCAAATGATGTGTTCACATTTTAAGCTTTTTTTGAGCAAAACAAGCACAAAAGCGCATTATTTGGAGGATTAAAGTCCACAGATTCAGTTTGGAGCTGGTTATGATTCTGTCTTTTATTAAAATGCAGTTTTATGGAAATCATTGGTCCCTAAAACTTTTTGGCTCAACAAAGTGTTGAAAACCCAAGGCTCTTTTTTATTTAAATACTATTAATATTATTATTATGAATGTTTATGTTATCTTCTTTTTCTTAGATGTTTCACTTGTTTTTGATATATTTCACTAATTTTACTAGTCTACCATTCTTGTGTAGGCAGCTTTGGATATTTGAAGATTATTTTGGTTTAATTTGGGAGTACGTGACGAGAGATGTTGATGTGTACATAAATACAGATGTTATTATTGGAATATAAATATTTGCTTGCTTGAAATAATCAGCAGACCTAGATTGAGAATGGTAGTGGATGTTATATCTCTAAACACTTTTATTCTGAAGAGTCAATACGCCTGGCGTTTAAAAAGAAACAAGCCCCACCTATCTGGCATTGAGGCGGCCGAAACCAAACAGCCCAAAATGAGCTGATATGTGATCTGACTGGCCACAAACAACTGTCTGATTTCATTAAGATACACTTACTTTGAAGGAAAATAGAAACTGCTGTGCAGAAAGTAACTGACCATAAACTGTTCTGTGTATCAGTGTGTTAAAGGAAAAATCCACTTTAAAATCCACAAAAATCAACTGTTGGTTAGTTCTTTTTGTCTCTCAGTCGGTTTTATAATTTAGAGTGTGAAGTTTTTCCTGTGGATAACAAATGTAGATGACGCAACCACAACTTGACACATTTACAGTGACATTTTTTTGCTGATCATAATGTTGAAGAGCACTAAAAGACAACTTGGCTTCACAAAAACATTCCAGGTTATAAAAGTATATTTCAGTATCGAGGCTCAACAAATTTCTTTGTTTTTCTACAAATTATGTAACAAATAAGCTGAAAATCTTCAAAGTATTTATGTACAAGAATTAAATTAATCTAAATAAAACTTACATTAATTACAGAATAACTAAATGATGCAGATTTGATTGTTTCTGATTAAAGAATAAGAAAACAATCTGACCAAGCTTTTGGTTTTAGGACTCAAACATTACTTTTATACTCAATCCAACTCATGCAAAATTAAACTGGTCAAGATTGTATTTACCTCATCAGCGTCTAGAGGGTGCCGTTTCCTGTTGATTTATTTATAATCTGAAATATAATGTCATCTGCATAGAGTGAGAGTTTCTTTCTACAGCAACATTAACCAATCAAATAACAGGAAGAAATCCATGATGGATATTTCTGTAACAAAAGCTGACGTGGATTTTTCCTTTAACAGTATTAGTTCTGTCCTCTGAAATGTCTCTACAGGGCTTCTGTCGTCCACCTTGCTCTCCCTTTTCAGACTCGCCAAGAATGTAAATGTTTTGAAGCCAGTATTTGACGGGCGAACAGTGACTGAATGTGTCATTAACACTCCGATATTGTATGTTGCAACTATTGTGCGAAGCGGCAGCAGCCTCACAAACAGCAAACCTTAATATTTACATTTTACTAAAGGATCAAAACCAGATGTCAGAAAATATTCAAACTCCTTGATTTGTTAGTTTGCAAATTTGTGACACTGAATTTCCACTTAAAGAAAGAAGGTTATGTTTCTTGCATTGATTTACATAAAATATTCCATCAAAAAATCAAGGTGTTTGAGTCTTTTCTGAAAGGTCTGCCCTTATTTTAACATCAGCCTCAGATGTGTTTTCAGACATTTAATTGGCCACAAACCTGCAGAGACTCTGAAGGACGAAGTATTGAGTCCTTCTCCTCTTGTTGTTCTGTCGGAGCTGCTGCCGCTGCACAAACTGCTGCCTGAAGTTCATTCTGAGTACATGTAGATGCAGTGAAGTTTGGGAATGACGGCTGGTTCTGATGGTGTCCAAACTGAAATAAAACACAAACTGGTTTTGAAGATGGAATAATCTGGAATCGTGTCCTGTCTTTCATGTGGTTAAATATTTGGTTTGTGGTAAAAGTGTGCTTTGTTGTAGGAATTCAATTGGCTACTCGTGGCTGAAAATAATACTCCAACTTCCTCCATGTTTTTCTGGAAAAACTCTTTTCATCCATATTTTGAATTACACTTGACAGTTTCTTATTGTGATATTCTGCCAGCAGGATGTCGGGATTGAACAACCAATCAAGGATGAAGCAGTAAAGGACAAAAAGCTCTTTTTAGTATAATGTGGTCAATTAAACCAAATGTGATTTCACTATGTTTAGTCAACTAATACTAGTCAATATTTACAGCATTTCTTATCCTGCTGTCATTATGATTGTGAGTTCATCGTGTTTCTCCGCCTTCTGAAAATAAACCTCTGCCCTTAATCAGTGCAGTGTGCAAATGAAAAAAGTCTGGTTCAGTGACGAAACAGAAAGTTTTACCTGGTGGTTGTTTCCCAACTTGAACGTTTGCAGAAATTGCAGTTTGTCGTCTGTCGACTCATTATTTCCATCAATTCTGTCAAAGTAGTGAGCAGTTATAATTATATCATACCTACTTACTATAAAGAGGAGCTGCAGTTGATTTTTATCACATCTGGTCTTTTGCAGTTAGATCTGAATCAAAGAGGGAAGACGAATGGCTGCAGTAAAAGTTTAGAAAAAGAGTCATCTTTAACTGGAGGGTTTTTTTATCTTCTGACTCACCTCATTACTTTTCAGATGCTTGTCGCGCTGCCAAAACTATGACCAAGACTCCCTCTTTAAAACAGACTCCTTTTTTTTAAGTGGTGACAGTGACTCAGAACGACTTCAATAAGCAATGACACAGAGGCAGTTTGACATTTAATTCTCTGCAGGTGGGTGGTACATTCTCTGGTTTAGGTCTTAACACACCTTGATGGATTTTACAACGATATAGAAAAACGTGTCACCAACAAAAAGACAAAATATATCTCGTTTTCTCTACAAGGAAAAGAGAAGATCATGCTTTGACCTGCTCAGGTGAAGGATGCAGGAAAACGTCTGTACAACAATGCAAACATGGATTTTTACAACAAAGAGGCCAGAAACAAACATGTACAGTTTCTAGTTGTTTGACACTAATCCCAAACCTAAAACATTTATCTCTAACAGTAGATGAGTCTGTGGATGGAAGAAAAAGCATTTGGAGGATTAAAGCTTGTGCTGATGTGGTAAATGTCGCCCTCCTGTGGTTAAAGGAAGGAAATGATAAATTCTGTAATATTATCAAAGATGAAAGTGCTGCTGTCATTAACTCAGGTCAAAAGACGTCCTGGGTGATGTCGGTTGAAAAGTGAAAGGTTTTTATCAACTAAATTTGGTCCAGTTTTAATCTTTTATCCTGAAAATCAGACTAAGTCCTGTTTGGCAGAGAGAAGTGTGTTTACATGTTACATAGTTTTCACCTGCAGCGTCTCACAGTTCAGCTGCTGAACATCTGTGTGTTCATGTGATTGATGATTGATTCCAGGTGTCTGACTCTGACAGACGCAGCTTTCTTTGGCCTGAATTCGAGAACACATGCTGCAGTGTTATATATTGTATAATTTAAAAAGCATTTTCTGTCTGCATCAGCCAGTGGGTCATCATGATAACAGGAGGCATAATAATGATGATGTTAATTGTAGGAGATACTTTATGTTCTCTGCAAGAGGGTGGAGAAAATATGCACATATTTACATCTGCATCAGACAAAATGAGTTGGCAAAAATCCAGTATGGTGCATCTCTGTTAGCTGTGACTCATGTTGGGAGGAGAAGCAGGTCCAGCCCGACTGTCAGTTGGTCTGAAGAAACCCTTCATGGTTCACGTCCTTCAGAGGATCCAGCCCCAGAACTGGAACACGGCCATTGTTTCAGAACGAGGTACCAAAATGCAAATTTAAAAAAAAAAAAAAAAAAAAAAAAAAAAAAAAATCACACAGATGTAATTCAATTTGGTGATTTGCAGGTTGTAACAGTCATCTGGATCCAAATCAGGCTAATTTCTCTGAGACATTTTTAGTCAAAGCACTTGAGACTTTTATTAAAAATCACAACACAAAATATTCTTGTCATGGAAAGTACAATATCTTACTATACACTGGTGAATAAAACTATACACTATAGACTATGTGCTATTGAATTAATTTAAATACTTTTCAAACTATGGGTTAAACATAGTTATATATGTATTCTACACTTAAAATGTATTTAGCCCAGATTGAACCCAGATGTCTCAACGTTTTTGAACTGCAAATCACCAAATCAACTCTCACCGTCACCGAAGTCTAAGTTCAGATGTTTTGAATTCTTACAATCGTTCTAGCTGGATGTTGGATGACTGATAGTTGAATTGTAGTTAAGATTTACAGAGAGTGCAGCTTATTGCATGTTACAGGAAAAACAAAGGGAGTCTGGTGTCAGTCTAGATGAAGTCCATGCAGCTACAGTTAGTTCTGCAGTTCTCAGTAGGAAAGACGAGGGTGTGTGTGTAAAGTCATGAATATATTATTTACATCACAATTATTACTGCATCCACTTCCACATAATCTCACACAGATTTATTCAGTCTCTTTTTCTTCTGTCTGAGTAAGTTGTGCTTAAAAGTCTTCAATCCATTTTAAATGTCTTTAAAAAAAAAACAGTTTTCTGACATTTTCTTCTTCATGTGTTGCTTTTCTCCGTCCCGACGTCATGTTCACACACATGCTGCGTTCCAGAGGAGCCAGAAAAGTTGGAAATTCCAACTTCCAATGGGGAAAATCTGAAACCTCAAAGCTGGAAGTTGAAGAAGGGTGTTTAGGATTTTTCATCTGGCCTCATTATGACGCTGTTTCCAATCCTTGAAATACACTTTTGAATTTGTATTTTTACATCAACATTTGACTCTTCAAATGTAACAGGGAGTTTTTGACCTCTGACAGCAAACACACACACACACACACACACTTTTCCCTTCATGTTCCTCCTCTTCTCGGCCTTCATCATACCATCGTCTCTGAGCTCGACCCTTTCCCGGTGAAGAAGTCCCAGAAATTAGCCGCCGGTGAGGGTTTGCTCTCCTCCTGAGGCGTCTGTCTCACCCAGATGCTGGTCTCCGTCGACCCGCTCAGACTGGAACAGCTGCCGCCGCCTCCGCCCAGGCTGAAGCTCAGGGCCGAGCCCAGCGGGCCCCGGCGGTCCTGGGTGTCGGGGTCCTGACCGTGGAGCCTGGAGGTGGAGGACGAGGAGGGCTGGGCCAGGCTCAGCAGGTTGTGGTGGGAGTGGAACTGACGCATGTGGCGGATGGATTTACCTGGAGGGACTTCACCTGGAGGGATGAAACAGGAAAAGGTTCAAACCTCAAAGAACCCGTGAGTAAACCTCTTAATCATTTTTCTCTTCTTCAGTCTTTTTGTTCTGCAGATAAGATAAGATAAGATAAGATAAGATAAACCTTTATTCGTCCCACAGTGGGGAAATTTGCAATAGAACAAGAATGAAAATAAACAGGCTAAAAAAGTATTTACAAATTTACCAAATTTACAAATTTAAATGGGATTATTTACAGATGTACATGAGAAGATGAATATGATATGATATATACGACCAGTACAGAAGGATAAAATATGAAATGTTAAATATCAAATATGAAATTCTTGGCTTGACTTTGATGGAGTGGATTATTGCACAAAAAGAGTAATGCACAGATGCCCAATAATTAAATATCAATATGAATATTGCACTTGAATTTTTGAATGGAGTGTTGCCCAGTAAATGAAATCTGGAATAAATATACAGATATAAAAGGAAATAAATACTAAATAATTCAGAGAGACAATAGAAACCTAACCTCTTTTTAAAAAGACCATGGTTAGTTAAATGGATTTTAAAAAGCTGTTTATATCAGAACACCTAATTGTTAAAAACAGTCTTTAATGTGACTGTAACCTCGTCACCTTTCTCTCTGTCACAGCTAGGTGGTGCTGTGGACACATTTATCATCCCAACACACTCAGGTTGGAGAACATTCAGCCAATGAGTGTGTGTGTACATATACAACAGTACATGAATGAGACCTTGATCATGATACTTATATTTTAGAAATAATGAAGTCATTAAATGTCCTAAAATGTCTTTTGCATATTTCATAACTAACTGTTGATTTTTATTCACCGTATCTGGTTTCCTGTCTCTTCCTGTTCTGGTTCAGTTTGAGCACGTTGAGGAAGACCTCGCTGGTCAGGCTGCCCTCGCCGCCACTGCCGTCCGGTGGAAAAAGCGGTGATGGGGGCTCCAGCGGGGACAAACTTCCACTGGAGGCTCCCACAGAGTCCAGAGATGCCCCTGTGTCCCTGCGGCCCCCAGACTCACTGCTGCTCTCTACTGTCAGGTGGCTGCCGCTGCGGAGGAAACACACATGAACCAGAGAGTTAAACACGGTGGAGATGGAGACGCGACTGACAGACTGGTTCTGATGCTCACCTGAGTTTCCTCCGCAGCAGGTAGTCGATGATGTCCGGGTCCGTCTGGATCAGACTCATCAGGACCTCCTGCTGCAGCTCTGCAGAAACCTGGGGGGTCACATTCACACTAATAATTAATCAGTTCATCTTTGAGTTCAAGTGGACGTTTGTTTCCTAAAATCTTAATTTCAAACTTTCTCCTTTACTTTCCCTCTTTACCTTTTCATGCATGTTCTGTCTGCATGTTCTGTTGTAATGTTTTTGTAACACGTGTAATGTGAACCCTGCATGACCAGTACAAATAACTGGGTGAACTAACCCTTTAACACCTTGTTCACAGACCCTGTGTTTGTGAGTTTCAGGGACAGTTTACCGTGAAGAGCCTCCGGTGGTTCTGGACCAGCACCAGGGTCACGCTGATGATGGCCGTGCTGTCCTCGATCCCCATCGCGTAGATGTGAGGACTCACGTCTCCTCGTTCCCTCTGCAGCAGGTTGGGCCCGAAGATCACGGCCAGGTTGGCGGCTGTCATCTTGTTCCCGGGGATCTGGATGGAGACAGGAGGAGGAATGAACTGAAATGGACTAACAGATGATTTAATAGTCGATTTTTAGTAGTTTGGTTTTTTTGACTATTAATGAAAAATTGTGTAAACATATTAACATATATTTTGTTTTTTGCTGACACTCCTGAACATCAGCCTTTTTTCCTACAGTGTACATGTCTGCTTCCTGTTTGTATTCCAGTTTTAAATTTTCCAACATTGTAGAAATAATTATATCTTTTTAGAAAACAAAATATGAAACAGTTAATGAGCTAAAACATGCAAAACCATCAACACGCTGCTTTAAAGAGGTTCTTCCTTAAATAATAAATAATAAGGCTGAGTGACTCGCAGGAAACAGATTGAATAATGAATGTTGCAGCTCAGGCAACAACATCCTGACTCTTTCCTACACTTCCCATAATGCAGCTCAAAGCATCTTTTTCTGTGGTTGGTAAATGTCACATCTTCATACTCCAAGTCCAAGATACTCAGGTTATTGAGACTCTGCTGTCTATCTGATGTGGCCTTAATGTTCTTTAATCATGAGCAGTGTGTCCCACCTCCTCGTCATTGGTTCCTATGCTGTCCTGGGCGAAGCTCTGCACGGTGTGAAGGAGGCTGAGGAGTCGCAGCAGCGTGTCACAGTTACAGGGAGGGAGCAGGTAGAGGAGGTGCTGCAGGTACTGAAGCTGGTCTGCTCCCCTCAGCACTGCAGGAGGCCGGAGAGGACGATTAGGACAGGTGACACAGCTGTGTGTGTTTTAATATGTGTGTTCTTGTGTGTGTGTGTGTGTGTGTGTGTGTGCTCACAGTTGGCGTGCAGGAAGGCCGGGTACAGCTCTCTGGGCAGCAGAGGATCAGGCATGTCTCTGAGGAACTCTTTGAGCAGCGCCGCCACGTCGTGGACGCTGTGCTCCTCGTCCAGCTGGGCGTCCACCCCCATGTCGAAGTCGTCCCGCAGCTGACACACAAACACCAAGAGACACACGGGAGAAGACAAACACGAGAGGACAAACAGAGATCACTTTCCCCCGATGGACACAATTTCTCCAAAACAGGAAATCACACATCATCAGCTTTTCACTTGAGATTATTTTTATACTCTAGTGCACAATCAAGACTGGCAGGGATATTGTTATCAGACGCTTCCTGTCCACTGAAAACCATTTCTATAAAGTAGTTAAAATAAGCTTTTGCTGAACATTTTTCTACACTATGAGTACTTTTAGGACAGATTTTTCTGATAATACTTACATACTTAAGTGAGTGAGTATTTTCACAGTGTGGTATTAATACATTTACTCAAGTAAAGCATCTGAATTCTTCCTCCACCGCTTGTATTGAGATAATTTTGTTTTAGTTCCTTTTATTCAGCTGTTGATGTGGGTGAACAGAATTTGTCCTCACCTGTCTCACTCTCTTCTTGGAGCTACCGACTCGGAAGATTCCCACAGTCTGAAGACCTGGGGACACAAAATGGAGCACAAATTTTTATTCATCTACATTTACATGGACATGAAGACTTCAGTCTGGAAATTTAAATCAATGTACTTTAACCCATAGTTCTAAATGTGGAGCTTCAAGTAGAAAGAGTTGGTTTCATGTGGGGACTCCAAATGGCTCCAGTGAAATAAAGCGTCTCACCGTGGTTCTCGATGTGGCTGCAGCACCTCTCCAGGACTCGGGGCACCTGTCTGTAGATGGGGTTGAGGCTGAGCTTGGTCTGAGTCCTCCCCTCTGACGTGCCGCTGCCGCTGCCGCCACCGGCCGTCTTCTTCAGCTCCAGCTCGGCCGGGTGAGAGAGCTGCAGCGCCTCCAGCAGGCGAGACTGACTCTCGACGAGGTCGGAGATGGAGTCCACCGACAGACCGCCCTGCAGGAAGAGAGAGGATCGATGGATAAATACAAAGTGAAAGGTTTGACACAAGTGGAAATGCATTCCTGAAACACAGAAATACATAATAAAATGAAATTATTATTTATGATGCATAGATTTTATTTAACTTAAATTATATTTAACTTGTAAATTTTGTATCACTGCAATTTGCTCTCCAAAAATATGTCACTTTAAGTCACTTTTCAAGCAAAATAACCAAAAATGTTTGTGTTCCAGTTTCTAAAATAGATTTTTCTTTGACAATCTAAAACATCTTTGGTTTTTGGACTTTTGGTCAGAAAAAATAAGACATTTGAAGACGTCACCTTGGGCCCCCTTTTTTTCTGACATATAATAGACCAATAGCTGCTATAATAATTTAAACTGTCCTCACAGCCAACTCTTCTTCTCCTCCATCATTCATCCTGTTCCACTCATTCATTTCAACCTCGACTCCTGCTGTGTAAACTATCTGTCACCACACGGACACGACGCAGTGACGCCGCCACCGCAGCTCCGAAGCCTCATCTGTCAGACTGAAGATCTGCAGCCGTGTGTGTGCGCGTGTGGTCAGATATGTAAACAGGGAGCTGCTACAGTTCACATGGCTGTGAGAGGGTGAGTCAGTCATTTAGCTGGAGACGGATGGGAGAACTTTTACTCTTTTTACCAACCAACCACAGCTCACAATCACTATTGAGACATGATCAATATAAAGAATTAATGTGTCGCAAGAAAGCCAAGTCAAGTCACTCACAACCACGAATGTCAGCCTCCAGGTGGAGCTAGAGACATACTCATGGGATCACCAAAGTCATTAGGATTCATCCTCTGAGAACCATGAATGTCTGCACCAAATTTCATGGACATCCATTTAATGGTTGTTGAGATATTTCAGTCTAGACAAGTCAAGTTAGAGGTCAATAAATCACATTAGTAAATTAATTGATTACTCAATTAACTGAAAATTAAATAGTCAAGAACTTTGATTAACAGTAATTATTATTCAGTTCTTCATGAAGCAAAAATACCAAGACAATATCATATCAAAAACAAACAAACAAACAAACCCAACTTGATGGTTATTTTCCAGTTATGTTAATTGATGATGATTGATTGATGAAGGAAGGTGTTTATTAATCATTTTATAGATTCAATAATTGAATGACTAATCAGCAATGAAGATGATTATTGTTTGCAGCCATCAGTTTCTGTGTGTGTTGACTTCAGCTGCACTTGATGTCTGGTTCAGAGTCGATTACCGTCCTGTGGCCATGATGATACTTATTACAGGCTTAACATAACCACTGTTTCCAGATCAGCGTGGAGAGGATTACAGGGTGTGACGGCTTCAAGCAGAGAGGCCTCACACACACGTAGAAAAGCAAACACACACACACACACACACACACACACACACACACACCAACACACAACACCGCAGCAGTTTTTCCTAGAAACACACGACTGTGGAAACAAACAGAGGAATTTGCTGTGAAAATGTTTACAGGAGAAGATGCAGTCGAGAGATTAGTGAGCTGAACTTTGGAGGCCTTCATTACAGGACGCACGCACACACACACACACACACACACACACACACACACACACACACACACACACACACACACACACACACTTCTCACCCCAGATGACTCTACACTTGGCAGAAAACACACCTGTCCTGCCAGTTTTCACGTTACCGATCATCAGAATCTCGTTCCCTCGAATTACTGATTCAAATCAAATCAAGAAATTCAAGTCTGCAGTGTTGCACTTGAAGAATGAAGCAAAACTAAATGTCAAAGGTCAAAGTTCACTGATCTGTCAATCCAACATCTGTATTAACGTGTGTTTATACTTGTGACTGTATGTAAAATTTATAGTTTCCAAATACTTTAGACTTTAATACATTTTTACTTCACTTTTTCAGACAATGACTTAGATTTTTTTACACATAAAACACACAATAGTCTCATTAATGAGATGGTTTAATTACTACAAACTATTAGTCATTGAAGCAGCTAATTCTTCACAATAAATACTTTCAGTAATACTTGTATGTTTGCATTGACTCATTGTCTCACCCTCCTCTGTCCGCGGCCGCTGTTGTCCAGAAACGTGGGCGACAGCGGTTTGTTCTGGGCCTCGAACACGGGCGCCGGTGCCACCGAGTTTGCGGAGGGTGAGCCGGGGCCTCCGCCCGTGATGGACGAGGAGCTGACCAGAGGCTTGTTCCCGTTGAAGAACTGCCTCTTCTCGGCCCGGAAGCGCAGGATGCTGGCCTCCAGGTCCAGACAGTCCCGCCGGCTCTCCTTCAGGGCGTCCTGCCGCCGCTTGTAGGCCCGGTCGTTGGCGATGACCTGGGACAGAGGGATGCCGAACGCCATGGGGGCCGATTCTGAGGAGGAGAGGTCAAGTTGTTTCATGGTTAACTTAAGATGTTTAACTTTACAGAAAGAAATGAAGGTTTCAAGGTGCGACTGAATTTTCCCTTCAAATATTTTTAACATTCTTGATTCTTGAGTTTGTGTTTTCTGCAAAATGGTTTTGGTGATATTTTAGTGCAACATGAAAGAGCGAGACATGAGAGATACTTGATGAACTACTTGATAAATATTTAAAGCTGCACTCATCAATATTTTATGTTATTTTTATATTAAGAATGAAAGAATCTTCTATTTTCAACAGGGATTTCTTGTGTTAGTAAAGAGATCTGTGCAGCATCAATCTGGCTCAATGTATTGTGACAGTCCAGAGAGTCATTATTACAAACGTTTGCCTGATATGGAGCAGAGACTCTAAATCCCTCAAAGAATGATTCACACTGGGGGAAAATCCACTTATTTGGTGATAGAAAAACGGTGCATGATGATGTTTTTCAGACCCACATTACATCCACCTCCTGCAAATCCTCGTCTTTTCTTTTTTGCAGAATCTTGATGCTGCAACATTGATTGAAATACATTAAGAAAGATGATGGAAGAAACAGATGTGAGAGACGTCGTATTAGTTATTAAATGTTGCTTAAATGTTTCTGGGGAGAGAAATAACACGTCCTAAGTGCTAATGTTTTCCTCTCTTTCCTCGCCTGAACTAAATCTTCATGAGGACATTTAAGAGCTGAGCAAAGTGTCTCAAAATGTGGCCAGAGTTTAAAAATAGCATGAATCAGAACGAGCCTCTCTTCTCCAATGAAAACAGATGAATTCATTTTGTCCAAACGCACCGACGTTGTAAATCAGAACTGAGCGAGTCCAGTTTTATTTGCAGAACACATTCCTCTCTGCTGATCCCATCTGAGCTCCAAAACAGGAAGGTGATTCCACTTTCAGCTTCAGACCGACACTCGTTTTGTTCAGACCAATAAAAGTGGAGCAACAAAAAGAAAAGTCTGCATCAATCTGAGCACCTGTTTTTAAAAAAAATATATTTTAAAAATCTCTTCTCAAATGGAAAGACTGTGATGGAACACTTGACATTATGTCTTTCTAATATATTTTTTAGTTTTTGATATTTTTTATGTTTGCAAATCATGTCATATTCTTTGTGCACGTAGGTTTAAATAACTGTGGAAAACAATTCATTGAAACTGTTCAAACTAAGTTGAATTAAGTTTAAATGAAAGTGAATAAACAGGAGTAAAATGCTGCAAAATTAATGCATCAGTATTAATCTATTATGTAATAATACAATAATTTGCCAGTGAAGGAGACTTTTACTGCAGAACAAGTACTTTTACTTTGATACTTCAAGTGCATTTTGGTGATAATACTTTTAGTGTGACACTGTACTTTTTTAATGAAGTTAAAAAATGAAAATGTTGGTACAATGGCTGAAGGTTGGCTATATTGTAGGGCTGGACTCTGGACTGGGAGAATGAAGAATGGCCAGGTTTAGAGTTCTGAGCAGATAACGACCGGGAAGCTGATAAGAGAGTTAAGACGGATGCTTCTATATGATGATGAAATGAATGTGCAACCTTGTTAACCTGTGAACGCTGCCATCATCCAGCCCCTCGCAGGAGAGATTAGAAGTTCAAGAAGACAAGCGGTATAAGAATAGACAGAGTGGATGGAGAGAGCAGGTAAGAGATGGATGAACAGGTAATCCTGTTAGAGCAGCCACAGCCACAAACCAGACATAACACTCAGACTGATACAGCAACGCCAGCGTTACCGACTGCAGTAAACGCATCATGAGCGAGGTCGCTGTCAGTGTCATCACACGAGGTTCGTGGTCAGCAGCTCGGCCAGAACGGCAAATCCTCTGCTAGGATTCATCACATGACCACAAGCATCTGATCTGGCAACATCAGTTAGTGAAGATCCAACTACAGAGGTGAATTAAGGGCTTTAACAACCACAAAAACAAAAGCAAAGGTTTGGTTTAAAGCCATAAAACAACTATTTGAGAACTGATTCGATGATGTATCTACAAGATATTTGGATGTTTTTGTGTAAGAGAGAACAACATATCATCTACAAAAGTTCACATGCTCACTGTTGCATCAGTTTAGGTGCTTTAAGTTTTAAGTTAAGGAGTATTACAAAAAAAGTCAATTCCTCTGAGACACAAAAGGCTCTGACTTGAGAAAGTTAGGTTTAATTTAATAAAATCTGATAGTAAATTATAATTTTGACTATTTCAAATTTATGAGTCAAGCCAAAATTATGAGATATCAAAATATTGACTTAAATTGATTATGTGGGTTAAATAATAGTCGTTTGCCAAACAGTCTTGCTGCCAGACAGAGCCATTTATAACCTTCAATAAAATTGTTTATAAGGTTATTTATTTCTGCAGTATCGTTGTCTAACTACAGCCTGGTTCTCAAAACAAATAAGCTTGTTTCAAGTTTGGAATCTGATTTCATGTTTTTGCACCTCAGATGAACTTTGTGTCTTTCTACATGAATTATTTTGGCCGTTCCCTGGAGGAGGTCAGCGACAGAACACCTCTGAAGATGGATCTCGCTAACTGACATTTCATCAGGGAGGAAGTTTGTGGTCTTGAACCCCGAGCGTCCAGTTGAAGGACGCCCTGTTCAACGACTGATGCATTCTGCCGACCCTGAGAGCGAAGCGACCATTCAACTCTGCAGCTCCTGAAACACCCAGGAGAGCACCGATGTTCTAAAAGGCCAGCGAGGCATTAGAGCTCCTCTGCATGTGTCATTCACGTGCATGAAACAGGAAACACTGAGCGGCTTAATCATCTATACTTACATGCCCACATTCACAGAATCGAACACACACACTGTAGTTTGAATGAAGACACATGGACAACTGACACACACATACACACCGAGCCTGTACTATATTTGTTCTATTTGCAATTCGCTTATCATAACTGCAGTTTTTGTTCTTGATCTCTGCCTTGTTATCGTCAATTCTTAATAAAGAGATTTTGTCTTGTATTGTTCTAAATATATATATTCTTAGTAGTTTTTTAGTATTTTTGTTTATTCTAGTATCATTAAAACTTAATTTTGTTTTAGTGCTTGTATGTATCCTAACACCAATGTCAGAGAGAGACAGCATTGATTCTCTGTATGTCCTGTACATGTGGCAGCACTGACAATAAAGTTGACTTTGAAACGTCCCAAGCGGGTCAGGCAGCCGTGGCAGACTGGCACGATGCCATGGAAAGACTTAAAGGTGCCGGATTGACTCAGCTGGAAATAACTCTCAGGTCATGTGAAGAGTTTATTCAGCAACAACGCAGCAACATGAACGATTCAACAGATCAACAGAGGAAACAGGCTGTTGATGCCTGATCTGCATCACACAGTAAAATACAAGATTAAAGTTGATGTCACGTTTAATTATCTGCAGCTTTTCAAAATCATCCACAGACAAAACTACTGTGCAGAGGTTCAAAGATGGAGCTGAAGCTACAGGACATGTTGAGGAATATTTGAAATGTCTTCACCACCTGATTCATTTGCATAATTTGATAATCTCATGTAATAAAATCTTCCTGTCAAGTCTGAATCACTGTCTCCAAAAAGCTGGTAAATAACGTAGTTGTGATCCAGAGGAATGATATGAAATGGTTTGTGGAGAAAAGTTTTTTTGCCTTCAGGATCTGGTCGTGTCAGCACCAAATCCCAGTCCAGAGTTTTCAGTTTAATTCTTTACTTCAAACTTTTTGCTGCTTGATTTGAGGCTGATCTGACCGACCGTCCTCCACGTGTACCTGCATCAGATCAGGCGTCAGGCTCACAGGTAAGCTGCTTGACAGGTGCGCTGTTGGCCCAGTGCCAGTTAGCATTAGCTTGGAACCACAAACACAAGGCAACAATAGAAATTCATGTTTAGAATAAAGAGCTGCAATGTTCATTCTAGTGACTGAGACTTGTGTTAGACCAGTGAGCATCAATTAGCACTGAGAAATGAAAGCACCTGCTGTCACCTTGTGTAACTTTATACACATGTCAAACAAACAACATGTCTGCCAACAGCCCCGACAGGCTCCTTCCATTGAAAACATGTCATCTGTTCATGTGTCACTTCGCTCCTTGGCTCTTCCTTCTGTCTTCTGAGGCAGCAGCCTCCTGACATTTGGCCACGTTTTCCGTCCTCCAATGCCAACTATGACACTGTCAGCTGTTTGGACCGAGGTATTTCAAGTTTGCTTGTTTAAGTAAATAGTTGAGGATTGAATGTGGCAGCTTGGACGTCTTGGACATCACTTCCCCGAGTCGGAAAGTCGATAACTAACGGGACATTATACAACTGAGAGGTTCAAGATTTTAATGGTGAAGAGTTATAATAATAGACTTTATATCACACACAAATTAAATATAGTGTTTTAAGGCTGATTTTGATTTGATTTTTCTTGCTGACATTCCAGCTTTACATATATGTTATATGTACATACGTATCATATACAGACACACACATAAATATATATATACATTTTTTTTCTGTTAATTTTATTCTAAAATAACTTTTTTCCTTCATTTTTGTTATGTAAAATGTGCAAAAATGCCATGAAAATAATTAACCCAAAAAAATTTTTTTTTTTGTTTTTTTCTCATTTTAGTCAATGTATACATTGACATTTTTTTTGGTCAAATTTTTTGAAATGAAGGAATTTTATTTCTGGCAATCACAATGAATCTTTTAAACTAAATTTAGACATGACGTCCATGTGAGGTGTTAAAATTTGTTTAAATGAGTGTGACATTCCAGCTTTACATATATGTATATGTACATATGTATCATATACAGACACACACACATAAATATATATATACATTTTTTCTGTTAATTTTATTCTAAAATAACTTTTTTCCTTCATTTTTGTTATGTAAAATGTGCAAAAATGCCATGAAAATAATTAACCAAAAAAAATTTTTTTGGTTTTTTTCTCATTTTAGTCAGTGTATACATTGACATTTTTTTTGGTCAAATTTTTGAAATGAAGGAATTTTATTTCTGGCAATCACAATGAATCTTTTAAACTAAATTTAGACATGACGTCCATGTGAGGTGTTAAAATTTGTTTAAATGAGTGTGACATTCCAGCTTTACATATATGTATATGTACATACGTATCATATACAGACACAGACACAAATATATATATAGATTTTTTCCTGTTAATTTTATTCTAAAATAACTTTTTTCCTTCATTTTTGTTATGTAAAATGTGCAAAAATGCCATGAAAATAATTAACCAAAAAAATATTTTTTTTGTTTTTTTCATTTTTTTAGTCAGTGTATACATTGACATTTTTTTGGTCAAATTTTTGAAATGAAGGAATTTTATTTCTGGCAATCACAATGAATCTTTTAAACTGAATTTAGACATGACGTCCATGTGAGGTGTTAAAATTTGTTTAAATGAGTGTGACATTCCAGCTTTACATATATGTATATGTACATATGTATCATATACAGACACAGACACAAATATATATATAGATTTTTTCTGTTAATTTTATTCTAAAATAACTTTTTTCCTTCATTTTTGTTATGTAAAATGTGCAAAAATGCCATGAAAATAATTAACCAAAAAAAAAAATTTTTTTTTTTTTTTTCTCATTTTAGTCAGTGTATACATTGACATTTTTTTTTTTTCTCATTTTAGGTCAATTTTTGAAATGAAGGAATTTTATTTCTGGCAATCACAATGAATCTTTTAAACTAAATTTAGACATGACGTCCATGTGAGGTGTTAAAATTTGTTTAAATGAGTGTGACATTCCAGCTTTACATATATGTATATGTACATACGTATCATATACAGACACAGACACAAATATATATATACATTTTTTCTGTTAATTTTATTCTAAAATAACTTTTTTCCTTCATTTTTGTTATGTAAAATGTGCAAAAATGCCATGAAAATAATTAACCAAAAAAAAATTTTTTTTGTTTTTTTCTCATTTTAGTCAGTGTATACATTGACATTTTTTTTTGGTCAAATTTTTGAAATGAAGGAATTTTATTTCTGGTAATCACAATGAATCTTTTAAACTAAATTTAGACATGACGTCCATGTGAGGTGTTAAAATTTGTTTAAATGAGTGTGACATTCCAGCTTTACATATATGTATATGTACATATGTATCATATACAGACACACACATAAATATATATATAGATTTTTTCCTGTTAATTTTATTCTAAAATAACTTTTTTCCTTCATTTTTGTTATGTAAAATGTGCAAAAATGCCATGAAAATAATTAACCAAAAAAAAAATTTTTTTGTTTTTTTCTCATTTTAGTCAGTGTATACATTGACATTTTTTTTGGTCAAATTTTTGAAATGAAGGAATTTTATTTCTGGCAATCACAATGAATCTTTTAAACTGAATTTAGACATGACGTCCATGTGAGGTGTTAAAATTTGTTTAAATGAGTGTGACATTCCAGCTTTACATATATGTTATATGTATATGTACATACGTATCATATACAGACACACACACATAAATATATATATACATTTTTTCTGTTAATTTTATTCTAAAATAACTTTTTTCCTTCATTTTTGTTATGTAAAATGTGCAAAAATGCCATGAAAATAATTAACCAAAAAAAAATTTTTTTTGTTTTTTTTCTCATTTTAGTCAGTGTATACATTGACATTTTTTTTTGGTCAAATTTTTGAAATGAAGGAATTTTATTTCTGGCAATCACAATGAATCTTTTAAACTAAATTTAGACATGACGTCCATGTGAGGTGTTAAAATTTGTTTAAATGAGTGTGACATTCCAGCTTTACATATATGTTATATGTATATGTACATACGTATCATATACAGACACACACACATAAATATATATATAGATTTTTTCCTGTTAATTTTATTCTAAAATAACTTTTTTCCTTCATTTTTGTGATGTAAAATGTGCAAAAATGCCATGAAAATAATTAACCAAAAAAATAATTTTTCTGTTTTTTTCTCATTTTAGTCAGTGTATACATTGACATTTTTTTTGGTCAAATTTTTGAAATGAAGGAATTTTATTTCTGGCAATCACAATGAATCTTTTAAACTAAATTTAGACATGACGTCCATGTGAGGTGTTAAAATTTGTTTAAATGAGTGTGACATTCCAGCTTTACATATATGTATATGTACATACGTATCATATACAGACACAGACACAAATATATATATAGATTTTTTCCTGTTAATTTTATTCTAAAATAACTTTTTTCCTTCATTTTTGTTATGTAAAATGTGCAAAAATGCCATGAAAATAATTAACCAAAAAAAAAATTTTTTTTGTTTTTTTCTCATTTTAGTCAGTGTATACATTGACATTTTTTTTGGTCAAATTTTTGAAATGAAGGAATTTTATTTCTGGCAATCACAATGAATCTTTTAAACTAAATTTAGACATGACGTCCATGTGAGGTGTTAAAATTTGTTTAAATGAGTGTGACATTCCAGCTTTACATATATGTTATATGTATATGTACATACGTATCATATACAAACACACACATAAATATATATATACATTTTTTCCAACAACAAAACTCATGAAATCTGAGTGAAATAAAGTTTACATTTGTTTCTACACTCACTTTTATTTGTTTACATCACACAATATTTGAGGTAATTAGTTGTATTTTTGACTTCTTTTACTTCCTTTTGTACTCTATGTTTCCAAGCTCATATGAGTTGTGTGGGTGAGAGTTGAACTTGTGAACAGAGACAGGAAGACAGATCTGTGTGTGACTGGTTAAAGCCCCATTGTTCAGGAGTTTCACTACTTTCCGTCGTTATTATTTCTGGTCCTCAGGTCACCGTCTGTTACTGGAAGACAGCAGCAGATATATTTAGCAGCTGGATGATAATGTCAGTCCTCGAGAGTGTTGAGCTTAGTGAACTGAAGAAGCTGTTTATTTAACACAAGATGTCCTCGGAGCAAACTCCAGTGAAACAACACAGAGGCAAACTGTTGAAATATACAAATACACAAAGATATAACAGCGTCTGAAACACTTTATCATCGCATGTTGGGCTGTTTCTGAAAATCATGCCCAATTTAGGCAGCAATTGTCTGAGTGTGCAACGTTTGCTTTTTTTCTTGTACAACCATTTTTGTGTTTACAACTGAGTGCAACACCACGAGTCTCTCTCCGTCCACATTTTCATGATTCATCACAGTGAGACTACGAGGACACACACAAAAGCAGATATAAACACTTTTTCCTTTGGAGGACAAACAGTAAGACCTGGTTTTATGAAGGCATGCTCTTAAGCCTCGACAGCGGGCGCTCCAAATAAACATTCAGCGCTCATTGTGTTCAGCCATTTACTCTCAGCACAGCATCGAGATGTTTGAAAAAAACCCTGACGTTTTTGTCTCCTGACGAGGTCGAACAAAAACCACCAACATCATTTCAGTTTGAGCATATCGCACTTTCACTAGTTGCAAGTAGATTAGAAGTAAGATTTTGCCTCATCCCAAATAATCGGTTTGCTAATTTTTTGGATGTTCACGTATAAAATTCTTACATGACTTAGAGGCAGCCATAATCTTATTGGTCCAGCTAAAGTTCAACAAGCCAACAGACAAGCTTATATATCAAAGCAGAAACTCTAACTCTATTTTCCAGAGCTTTTAATCACGTCTCGTGATTTTTCTCAGCTAATGGGCTTCAAGGTTGATACGTTAGTAGTCATCATGTGACCCAAGAGTTTCCTCAGTGACAAAAGAGCATCTGCTTCGACAGACCATGAGATGTGTAAACTTTGATTCAAACATTGCAGTGTTTCCCATCATGCAAATTTCATAAACACTGTCTCGTTGTCATTCTCTCACAGAAACTCCCACCAGGTTTCCACTCTCATGTAATCTGCTACCTGTTGACCCCTGAGGGCCTCACAGTCAGTAGTAGAAGAGCGGAGCCAGCGGGAGCAGAGCCAGGTCCCAATGTTCTGTGTTTTGATTAGCTGGGTTTGCTTCAGCTAAGTCCATGTGTGTAAGAGGCTGCAGGGAGGATTTACAGGCCTGCGCAGACGGCCTGGGAGTGTGTGTGAGTGTGTGTGTGCGTGCGCTCGCTGTGTGTTTTGGCTCGTATCGTGCACCGCTGCGCTAATCACCTGAGAATAGGGAACATCTCTTTATGAGAGGTTGGGGGTCACGTTGGCAGATGAGCGGTTACGTGGCTCAGAGGGAGGAAGAGGAGGGAGGTGAAGGAAGCAGAGGGGGGAGATGAAATGTGAAGAGAGAGGGGGGATTAAAATGAGACGAGTCGGGCAAATGATTGAGGATGAAAAGAGCTTGAGAGGCCTGAGTTTACGTGTTCACAACAATTCAACTATCACCAGAACTAAGACAACAAGGAGATAAACTCTAGTGATGAGTTTGTTATTTAGTTCAAGACTGAGATAATGGGATTAAAATCATTTTGAACAATGTAAATGTTAAGACTAAAACAAGATGAAATTGGACTATGAGCAGGTTACTTCCTGTAATCACGGCGTCGGCGTAAACACTGACACATCGTGACGGTGGATGAGCACGATGAGGGCGTTCGTTCATTATTAAGTTTACGTTGCAGCGACGCATGAAGGGAGCAGAGACAATGAAACACGAGCATGAGTCAGTGAACGCTTCATGAGTCACTGAGACTCTTGTGCTTTAGAAACTTTTCAAGTGTGTAGTGGTAAAAGCCACTGGATGTCAGCGACGCTGGTTCGACGGACAGAAGAGACATTGTGCTTGATGACGAGGGTCAAACAGGAAACACATTCACTTGGACTCACAGATGATCAGAGGAGACAAACTGTGGTGAGAGATGGTTTTATGTCTAACCACACATGATGAACTCACCTCGCTCCTTCTTTTCTTTGGAAAAGGAGTCAAACTTCCTGCGTAGAGATTTTCTCCGTTTGCGTATTTCTGTAAAGAAAAAAAGTCACCATGAATAAAACTGCTCCAGAATGTGTGAATTAAAACTGTGAAGTATTAGTTCAGTGATGTCTGTCGTTCATATTTCACTCCACACATTCATCTTCCTAAATTAACTGAAGAAACTCAATCATCTTTTCTTAATCCCTCAAATACAAACAAACCCGCCCTCGTTACGACCTTTTTCCCTTTCCTCTCTTTTGCTTATTATCTTTGCTCCTGAGTGCTTGTACCTTTTCCTCAGCTCTAAGAATGGATTTCAATAGACTTGACCTTGTTGTTTGTTTGAAGAGCCCTTGGCTTAATGGCTTCAGACATGAAACACAAAGGCACATGTTGGATGTGTCTGTGTATGAGAAAAAACTATATTTAAAGGCATGATGTTAATAGAAAGATCCACCTTTTAAACATTGAAAATTAAACTGGTAAAAATGAATTTAAAATATTTTTTAGTACTGAAAGAAAAATGAAAGCTACTGACCTTTGAGCTTTTCCAGAGCTTTCAATCACATCTCATGATTTTCTTCAGCTCATGCAAACTCCATGTTTCAACAGACCATGACATGTGGTTGAAAGCTCAGGAAAAAGCTTGTTAGTGGACTTTCAATGACATTCTTTGTTTTTGGGAAATCTGCGCACATGTTTGATTGACAGCTCAGCCAACCAATGACTGAAGACACAATAAAAAGGTAAACAAAATTGCAACAATAACTAACCATTTACCACATGAACTGTCCATTCTTGATATTTGCAGGTGAGGTTTTGAGCTCAATCATGAAATGTCAAAAAACAAAAACATAAACTTTAAGAATTAAAATGCAACACAATCCATGTGACATGCTGCAAAAATACAATTCAATTTCACCTGGATTGTTAGAAGACAAGCATTATTGACATTTTGTGCATTTGTGCATTTTTTTTTTCCAAATTCATGTGGATCAGGAGCCGAACATTGAAAGAAAAACACAGTCACATGAAAACCTTCCTGAGAGCGGTGGAGTTGGATCCTGTAAATCCTTCTTGCTACTGGCTCATGTGCGGGTGAGAAGGCCTTTGTTGCAGCAGCAGTTCTGTATGTGTCTGTTTTTCTGGACTGTGTTTTGCTTCATGTCGGGTCTCTGTTTTACGAGCTCGACATCCTCCCCCTCTGACCAGGTTTACATGGAAGGAGCCATTGTTTGGGTTTGCTAAAGCTGCTGTTTAGAAATCACAAATTCAAGGTTGGGTGTTTTCCCTATTAAGGAACGATCGGAGCTCCTGCGTCGCCCATTGTACCATCCAGAATATCTGGGAGTCTAAAGATGGAAAGCCTTTGCTCATTTCCTCAACGAGTCGGGGAATGAAAGAGTATTTGTGTCCATGTGAATGTGTGTGTGCTTATGTGTGTGTCGGGATAAAAGGGTCAAATTCCCATGACTGCAGGAAATTAAAGTTTATTTCCAAAGTGCACGGCCCCTCCCATCACACACACGCCACCTCCAGCTGAGGCTAATCTCTCTTTACTGTGTGTGTGATTACATAATGCACATTCAGCTGAGATGACGGACTGAGACAGATACAGAGGAAACCAAGTACAACACTCTGATGCTTTCCTGCAGGTTTGCATCATTATTTGTTGTTGGTAGAAAGTTTTGCATCTTTTCAATCAATAACTGGAGGATTTATTTTTATGTTAATATGTTGATTAATCCACCAATCAGTTCCTTTATTTTAGTCACGATTTGTCATATTGAAATCTTTAAATTTCTTGTTCCATCCATCAACAGTCCAGAATTAAATATAATATTCAATTTGCAACAGTATAAAATGGAGAAAAGAAGTAAATCTTCATATTTGAGAAGCTGGAATTGGAGAAAATTTGGCTTTTTTGCTGGATTATCAAAACACTTTGCAATTAATTCTAAGCATAACAGATTCAGTTGTAGCCAGGAGGCTCTTGAAAAAGAGGCTTTCCTGGTTATAACAGATAAGAATTTAAATTAAAAAGGTGGAAACTTTGAGCAGGAAAAACAAGTGAGTGGAAGGAAGATCAGAAGGAGGAGAGAGTGAGGTCGTTTGGAGTCCCTGTAGAGCAACGATCCAGAGAACGGGGCATGAGAATGAACTCCAGCGACACTAAATAAGATTTCACTGGACATGCATGAACATAAATGTAAAGACTGATGTATAGAAAAAGGAGAGTTTTTCTGGCATGGAGAGTTTGAGCAGAAAGAGGTGAATAGACAAAAAGAGAAAGCAAAAGATAAGAAGAAGGAAAGGCTGCAGAGTTTCGGGATGAAACAGGAGCCAAGAAACAGAAGTGTAGAAGAAGAAACCCAGCGGAGGAAAAACACAAACAGGGAGCACAGAGGGAGGTGATGTGGAGACCATGACGGACCGAAGAGATTTCACCCCAGGGGAGAAACTGAAGAAGAATATTCCCACACTTACTCACAGAGAGCTTCGTCTGTGAGCCAGACTCTGACTGTCGCTGCATTCAAGTCGAAAGTTATATCTGAGCAGTGCAACAGAAAAAGCTCTGAGTCACAGTCACCTTTACTTTTAGAGTTCCAGTTTGGCTACTGGCACATCCTTAGTAGATCTTTGTGGTGTATGGAGTCATAAACAAATAATAAAACATATTAGAGAAGGAAGTAGTTCCCCCAGATTCCAAACTCTGATGTCATGAGTTTTATTTTGCATTTTATTTGTGATGGTTTTGTATGATTTGAAAACTTGAACTTAACTAGCAGAAAAAGTATTTGCTGTTACTAATTAAAGAATAAAGTTGCCACATCTGCCTCCACTGTTTCATCACCCAACAACTTCGGTGGCAGTGAAAAAGGGGGATGTGTGGTTTACTGGCTTCACCTCCCTCCTCTTGTTTTTCTACGTGTTTACTAATTCAAGGCCTTTTTCCAATTAGTGAACATTCTGCAAATCCCAGATTGTTTCATCAGAACTATTCTGAATTTCAACTCGTCTGCTGGAATTGAATGAAAACAGTTATATGATATTGAAATCTGAAGCACAGATATCATGACTGACCGTGGACATTCCTAGAAAGTTCCTGAAAACATCTGGACAGATGGAGTCACAAAGCAGCACATGATGAGAGATTTACTCTTACTTGTTTTGAGGAATGTCGTTCTGTAATTGGACCCTGACTGGATGGAAAACGAACATATATTTAACCCTAAAGATAAGAAATTAAGAAAAATGAGCAGACTTCCTGAAAGTGAGGAGAACAGGATGTATGTCTGTCTGAGTCATATGGGAGAAACACAAAAACTTGTTTCCATCACTTAAGGAGATTAATTATTTTATTCCCCTGAGAACCTTCATATTTAACAGTTCACATTGTGACGGTTTGCTTTTTGTTAAAAGGGTTGTGAGTCTGTGAAACATGACAAATCCATGTTCTCACAACATGAGTCATACATGTTCACACAGGCCGAACATCCCTGTTAAGTATCACAATATCTGATTCTTAAAGGACTAAATGAACAAGTTTCAACTGAGGAAAATAAGGACACAGAAACAGTCAATGCAGCTAAAAACAGGAGAAATAAAATATCTCAAATATATCAAAAGATTTTTGGACAAATTATCTTTGTATTACTACAAAACTATTTCTCTTCACTTCTGCACAAAACAGAAACCTCATTCATCAGGTCACAATTATTGCAGGTTTAAAGTTTCCCTGTGAAGAGAAATTACAAAAACCAAATGAAGTTAAAAATAGTTTTTGATGATGGTGGGAATCTAAATCCAGGCCGGTAAATGAGCGACACTGAGCTTTTCTTAGAGACCTTGTGTAAACTGGGCCTGAATCAGCCGTGTGGTCAAAGTTGACCAGTTCGAGAGTTAATAACCCTGAGAGAGAACAACAGTATGGGAGCGAGTGGAGTCTGAGAAAAGCAGCTTACATACTGACCGGTCTCACAGGAGAAAGTCGACACACACACACAACTTCTCCAAATCAGCTGTGTTTGTTTCGCAGCATCTCTGATCCTCCTGACCTTTACGATCCCTCCAGCCCCAATAAACAGGAGAGGAAACCTCCCAGGCCGCCGCTTGTGAGGTGTTTGAAAGATTTACGGTTTATTTGTGAAGCGATCCCACTTTATTGGCTGGATTCACTACCTCAGAGTTCAGATGGATACGATGATTGCACATAAACAATATTTCAAAGCCGGGAGTAGTTCAGCGGTGAGAGGAGGAATGGAAGAGCAAGTAAACATCAGTAGAGGGAAAGTGCTGAGGTTTCTCCTGCTGCTATCAAAGACTTTTCTACAAACTGTTATTCTAAGCAAAGAGCATCAAATCGTGGCGAGGGTAAATGTTTCTAAGGGGCAAAGCACGAGAGTCTGAAATGCTTTGCAGAAACTGGACCAGTTGCACGATCCGAACCGATCAAGCAGAGGATGATACCTGGTGGCTGGACAGAGCCAGGACTCTGTTTAGAGAGACTTTAAAGAGAAAGTGAACCTGGAACGATAAACATGGAGGATTCAATCGTGTTCAATCGTGATGCTGCGATCATGTTGCAGGTGTGTCGACATGTTTTAAACAGAACTGCTTTGATTCAGTTGCATTTGCAGAAATTTAGGGTTCAAGTTTTTAACAACATGATGCCAGTTGCTGCCATGATTTTGTCCAACTGCTGACGGAAATTTGGAAAAATGAATTTGAATTTGTTAAAAATTCAGTGTAAAGCCTGAAAGTCATGCGCTTGTGTTCAGCTGAAATCTGCAAAAGATTGTCAATCGATGTGAGATGGTGACTCTTTTTGGTGCCTTTGGTGACACTGAAATCTTCTTGTGTGGTCTTGGTTTTAGTTAACATGTTAACTTGAAGAGCAAAAGTGAAGGCTGAATTGAGTTTTTCAGAATTCAGTAACTGGTGTTTTACTTATTGATGCCTTCTTTCCCAGATGGAAAAACAACAATCAATCAGAATATTGCTAGCAAGGTTAGAAATGGGAATATCATGTTCCAGCACCTGAGCAAGAAAGAAAAAAAAAAGTTCTCAAAAAATAAGTAAGATTGACACATCTTGGCTTTTGTAGAGAAATATTTGTTCGACTGCTGAGGCCGAAATGAAATGTGAATTCAATCTCATTATCAGACCAAATCCAATCCACAGGGTTCGTGTTTGTGTCCAGAGCTGGGAAGGAAGAAAAGTACTTGCCCTCCATCATATTTAGCTCCCCCCAAAAAATAACTGTTTTTTGGCTCCAGCTCTCTTTTTTGAGAGATTATTTTTGCAGTGAGCAGAGAGAGATAACCTCGATCTCCTGTTCTGGCTGTTTAACTCTCCTCATGAGAAAAATAACATCAGCCATTCTTCAACATCTTAAAGTAGTTTGCACACTTTTTGTTTTTTTGTCCACCAAACACCAAGCACCAAGATCCTGTCAGTGGTCTCTGAGATACTGACTGAGACACGTGGACGTGGAAGAAACAGATCAATTAAATCAATGAAAGGAAATCTCATGATTGTACCTCTGGGGATGCTGATCTTGAAGTCCAGGTCTCTCTCTTCCAGGTGGTACAAGGCGACCTCCTGCAGCCTGGCTCGCTCCAGCTCCGACAGGCTCTGGATGGGCACCGGCTGCAACCGCACGCTCTGACCCAACATGGTCGCCCACGTGTGGTCCCCCTGCAGAGAGGATGGAGACGGGTCAGTGAGGAAAAGATGGAGTCAGACCTTTGACCATTAATCACAATCATTTGTGTTTTTGTGAAATCCCTTCGTCGCTGACTAAAACGCTGCCTCGCAACACACTGACAAATAAAGAGAAAACTATTGTTAGTCCAGTAAAACTTTTTTCGATATTCCCTCGTGGACAGTTGGACGTTGTGTTGACTGTTTTTTTCCCTGCAGCCTGAAACAGATGTTTTCTTCAGTGGCTTCCATGTAATAAATACTTTCCTCTTGCAATAAACACTGAAGTGGACACATTTATCTTTACCGTAGAGATTCTTCGATCCAGCTGATAATGTCTGAAAGACTATGAGACGTCGACGGCCAAGTTTGACCTCCTTTGTCCATCACCCGTCTTCCCCATGGACATCAGCGTGTTTTCATCTCACAATCATTTTGTTTATTTCAGGGGTTTTCCTGATACAGCCAGACACATGTTTCAAATGGATTAATAACATCTTCCTTTACTTACAGAGTGACACCAGTGGGGGGTTGTAACTAAGTACATTTACTCAAGTACTGCAGCTAAGTTTTTACAAACACAGTGTGATATCAGTACATTTACTTAAATTTTACTAAAAAGATCTGATTACTTCTCCATGAAACAGGGACAACAAAATGAACAGTGAATCTGAGCCTGAGTCGGAGTCGGAGTGATGGAGTGAAGGCAGGTTAACAGGTTAACAAGAAGCAGACGAACGCGCTCCAGATCTGAGGTCGATGTTTCACGACGGCTTCACCCCATCACACAAAAATGTGTTTTTAACATATGTGCAGCGTGTTTGTGTGATGAAGACTCAGAATGAGTGTGAAATCTGAGGAATTTTGCATGAAAGTATTTAAATCAATCAGTTAAATCAGCAGAGATAAACTGAGGGACTGCGAAAGTCATAAAGTGTCTGAGACGAGCTTGTCAGCGCTGCAGAGGAGGATCGACCAAAGTCATATTTAAAAACCCTCTGACATCTGAAACATGTCAATGAACCCCATGGAGATACTTCTTTCTCATAAGAGGTCACAAGTCAAGAAGGCTGGAAAACCTGGTTTAATCTTTTACAGCATGTTTCATTTTATTCACTGTTTTTTATGTGAGATCTTATTCTGAAAAGTGCGACTGTCAAAAACATCCTGTGAGTGACAAAGTATTTTACACATAAATCTACAGGAGAGGTATAAAGTAGTTGTCTTGTCGTTTCCTTCATTCCATCCTTTCTCCTTTTCTTTTACTTTCCTTCTGTACTTTCTCCTCATCTTTTCGTTTTCTTCCTTCCTTCCTTTCTTTCTTCCTTCTCGTTCCCTTTCTTTTCTTTTTGGTTCCTTCCTTCTTTTGTTTCCTTCCTTCCATCCTCTCTTCCTTTTTATTCTGTTTCCTTCCTTCCTTCAACCAGATGGAAGTCTAATTGAGACTTTTTGTTTTTTAGCAGCATAAAAACATTGTTTTCTCGACTGGGACATCTTTCATTTTCCAGCTCCTCAGTTTAGAACTCTTACTGTTTAAAATGAGTCTCTGGGTCCAAACCAACAAAACTTCAGTGATGTCACAGTTTCCTCACACTGCATGAAGCTCCTTCAGATCCTCAGCAGCCATCACAGCTCTGCTCTCACATGCTTCTTCTCCTCGTGACCAGGAAAGTGATCCTGGTGTGTAAAATTGGTGGATTTTTCCTTCATGTAACACACAGTTAAGTTGTAGTTGAGTCACCAACGGCAGGACTGTTCTGAGACACTGAAATGTGCAGTAAGAGTTTCATCAGTGTGAAAGCTTTCGACGTGGCCCATATCTCCAAATAATCCTGCAGGTGCTTTGTGTCGTTCTCCTAATAAACTCTAATTGCAATTGCAAAACCGCTTGAGGCTTCATGCTTGAAGTCTCAGCTCTCTGGTTCCTGCCTCCGGTGCTGAACCCTGACTGAACCTTTGCAGAGAAAAGAACAACATGTAGAAATCCTTCCACTAAGCTGCCTTCCCCTATATGGCCTCAGGACTTAAAGAACTAGTGCCGAGGCAAAGAGGAGAAATTAGGCCGAATGTGTTTTTACTTACGTCTATGTTCTAAAGCAGAAACAACCAGAACCACATCTTCATGGTTCTTCAGACCAGGTCTGGGTCATGATTATGGGTGATAACCGATTTTGATGTGACTGATCCTGAACACGAGCTTAAAAGAAGAGTCAATGAGACTGACTTTGTTCAGAGAGCAGGCAAATCAGATTCACATCTGATCTTTAAAACAGACTGTGAACACATTAATGTGCAAGTGATGAGATTAGATTTGTGCGTTCAGACCAACCTTTCTGCACGGCTCGCTGTGGTAATGACAGAGGCGTGAGGAACTTTCTACACCGTGACGCAGCTTTCCAACTTTTCTTTATGTTGTCCTCCAAAGCTCAGCCACTCTTGTGCACTGTTGTAATTTGATGTGACGTCACTTTGAAATCTGATTTAAGCATTAACTGCAATGCTTCTGTAGAAATCTGATGGGAAGCGCATTTCAAATCAAATGCAGCTCGGATCTGATTTGCAAAAATTGCATTTCATGTGATCAGTGTCAGTTACAAAGCAACTTTATCAAAGCTTAGAAATTCACTTTAAATGATAAATGTGTGTACACGTCTTTATATAATCACTCAATCAGCCTCAGAGCCTCTCATAATGATCTACAGCTCTGTATACGTCTGTGTTTGTACGTATGATCCCACATGTGTCCGACCGTCTCGTGTCTATAATTGAGACGACCTCAGCCCACACGGTGCAGCCTGATTGGAGAAAATTGCTTTGGCCTTAATGCTAAACGTAACCAGTCACACTGTGGTGAACGTGGACGGCAGCAGAGCTCGGAGGTTGGTGAGGCCTTGTTTACTCAGCTCTAAAACTGGTGACATACAACGTCTCAAAGCAAACATGGTGCCGTGGAAAACAATGCTATGGGAAAGTGACATTTAGGATAACTGTCTTGACTTGTGGTCGGGCTGTTTAGAGAAAGTCAACCTATATTTTATCTTGTATATTTTCCTTTTCTCTGTAACAGATGTGCATATTTGTTTCACAACAGAAAACATTCATCACGACACACATTTGCTTCAGTACATGTTATTGCACAAAATCCACATTCACTTTCTCTCTTTGAGTCAATGTTATAAAAATACTTCATGCAGGGTCGACTCAAGAACAAAGTGTACATGGTTCATACAAGACAAATATTCTCAGTCAGGTTCATGTTAGAATAATTGTAGCACACAGCTAAAAACTGCAACAAGTTTTAAAACACAAAGTTTACGCAGTCCCACTTCAGACCCATCAGGCTCCCCGGGCTCAGGGAGCAACACGTCTGTTCACCTTCTGTAAGAGCTCAACCAATCACAGTGAGGAACCGGAGGTCACAAATTCCTGATTTAACACCCAAACAGAGCTTAAAGCCATCAACGTAAATAGTTTTCCATTGAATGAACGTGCGTGTGAAACTATTCCATTGATGTGCTGTGATGACGTTAAATGTGTTCAGTCACTTGTTCAGAGGATCAGCAGATGCTGAGTCACTTTGTTGCTCATAAACTGGTCATGTGTGGATGTTGTGCTTGTTTGGCTTCTTTGTTTTGTTCATTTTTGTGGTATGAATGAAGGAATATATGAATCAAAGCTGGGAAACACTGCAGTTTGATATAATGAGATACTAAGACTGTAACCATATTGAATGTGATTGTTCTCAGAATGTCTGACCTGTTTGTGGTTTGCAGCAGCATAAACAGAATATTTTTTTAATATTAAGGAAAACCAAACATAACTTGTGGTAAAGACTCAAAGTGAAAGAATTACAACCAATCAATCATGTGTTTGAGCTGGGACACAATGAGCTGGTTCTTCACTACAGATCCCGCTCCCTTTTTTAGATTTTTCGGTCTAATTGTGGCTGCTGTCAATACCAGGAACCAGGAAGCAAGACAATTCAAACCACATGGCAGACAAACCATAGAGAGGATAGAGGAGATGGAAGCACAATGAACCAAAACAAAGCTTCAATGAAACATGCATGTCTTCAACAAGTTTTAAAGTCCTCACAGACCTTGTTGCATGTGAGTCTTCAAGCAATGCAATTATTATCTGTAGCTTCTGTTTCAGTCTTTTTGCATCACGACACAGCAGTGAATCAGCCTGATGTCACATCCATCAGATGCATGTTTCAGACCCTTTTGCAGTCATGTCATCAACCTTAAATCTCTATACTGACTCTTTAAACCAACTAACAGACTTAAAGGTAATTAGGTATCTAACTACAGCCGATACAATCTGGGGTCAGTTTCAAAGATCGACTTTGACTCTGGCTTAGATCGAACACACTTCAGAGAGACGTTTAACTTCATCAGCTGCACAAAGCCGTCTAGTTCTGGAACATCTTAAGCAGAACCACTTTGTCATATATTCTGGGTAATTAAGACTTTAAATTAAGACTAACATGACGTATTCAGCATCAAACCACTCTTTAGTGCAAGGATGTACCTCTGATGAACCACAAACCAATGTTCTTTTCCTCTTTCACAATTTCCAGATGTTCACCAAGTCATCATGACGAGATGAGATCTGGAGGAACGTCACAGTTGGGCAACAGACATAAAAACAGACATAAAAACAGAATGAAACACCATAAAATAGAAACAAGTGTTTTTTGAGCTGCTTCATAAAAGGTGTCCACAGATCCTAAGTCCAAAGACTTGGAAAGAACCGCAACCTCAAAAGCTCTTTTAGTTTAAAGTCTGGATCAAGAAATGATCAACAAATCCTGATCAGACGTTAAAGACCTGCTGGTCATATAGGTTCAACGAGTCTGGATGAGACAACGGTCAGGGGAGCTGCTCAGCGTCGGCGTCTCCTTGCAGACCTTGTCGTCTCTCTTGCTACTGTGGTCTTGCTCTGAAAGGACTGACGTAATCATCCAGATTTTAACTGCTAAGTATCAAACATGTTTAAAACTCGAGGGTCCCAGACCAGATTCCTCCTTTGATTGGCGGGACGATTGAATCAGGGATAAATTGGCTCAAATTCTTTTCGTCTGAGCCTTGGTCAGACCGGGCATATGTAACCATGCAAATCAAACAGGATGAAGACATTGCCAGGAGGAGTAATTGCAGTCAGGGACATTTCGTACGAAGCAGTACCTGCTTAAACTTTCATATTCGAACCCATTTAGATAAAAATGCAATGAAATGTGTTTGTGATTACTCGCTTTTGTAGAAAGAAGTGTTGCATAAGGTTTGTGTGTTTTTGTACCCTTGGCCTGATTAAGGGATAAACTAAGAAAAATGTGCTCTGATAGCTAACAGATGCTTCTTGTTTTATTACCTCTGACTCCTCTCACCAGATCTCACTCGCTCTTTTGTCGTTTTTAAACCTCTTGCTTTCCCTCCTCTCTGTTTCTTATTCCACCTCCCTCGCCTCGAGCCGCCGCTGATGCGATTGTGATTATTCGTCTCTCCTGTGGGAGCTTCGGTTCGTTTCTCCGTGTGCTGTTCATCGTTAACCTTTCATCCTGCCTCCACTTGTTCTTGGCAAAACGGTGCAAATGAGACAGAGATTAATACGACTCGCTCTCATTCATTAGCAGGAGGTGGTGTTTGTTTTTCCTGAGTAACCGGAGGACTAAGTTTTAATTGTCATCACAGACATTAATATAATAACTGCACTTCATTACTGTTCATTACTGGATTCCGACATCATTTGGGTCAATGTCTTTGATGTCAATTGGACAGGTAACATTTGACTTAAATAACCAGGTGGAACCAAACTTTTCTCTGCTGTTTTAGTTGGATATTTATGATACTGAAAACTTTAAGAACCATTAAATTTGGGGGGAAATGTAGGATCCAATCCACCCTTTCGCCGGGATCAGACTAGATGATATTTTCTTTCCCTCCTCATGTCTGTCATTTGAGGTCTTTATGGGCTTGATATTGTTTATTGTTTTGTTAATGCATCAGTACATTAACATAAAAAGGAACCTTTTCATACACAAGTAAAGTTTGATTTTCTGTGCTGCTGCTGCATTGATCCATTTCTCCACTCTCTTCTTACTTGTAGATAAGAAATCTTATCTAAATTTCCTGGTAGGAAGTCAGACAAAGTGTTCTCTGTTTGAATGGTTTTCCAGCTCTAATGTAAAGGCCGCTTGGCAGGACATGAAAGAAACGACTGTCACATGATGTAAAGAACTCCTGAATGGATTCACCTCAGATTCACATCGTGTTCACTATAACATACAGTGCGTTTCCTCAGCTCCCTACATCTCTCCACGCAGCCCTGAAGGCTTTGCTGCTTCATTGATGCAGGACAATAAATGTACAGTTGAACCTTTTATACCAACTCTGCACAAGACTGAAAATAAATCACTGGTGCAGAAACTGTGACCTTCTTCTGCCTTATGTTTGATTTCTCCCATCAGCACTTCGAAGGTACTCAGGAGCTTTCTGGTCTTTTGTGAAACAAGCACAACTCATTACAGCTTGTACACACATAATACACAGACACACAAAAGTATGATAATAGAAAAAGGACTATTTGACATCGGAAGATTCAAAGTCAGCTTGTTCCAGAAAGTTTTCCAGTTTGAAAAGAGTTTATTTTTTTTCCTCATCTCTGCATAAAAGTTCATCATGTTCCTCCTCCTACTTCAGTATATGGACACATAAATAACGCATTTGATTCCTGCTGTGACTCCGTGATTCTTTCTAATGAAGGAACATTATCGTCGCATCGGGTTTTCATCAGATTAATCAGGAACGTCTCATTAGGATGCTCTCAGGAACACGTCGTAACTGAGCCCAGCACGCATTAGTATGCAAAGGTACTTATTCACACACACACACACACACACACACACACACACACAGAGTAAACAGACAGGCAGTACATAAACCCAGTAAATGGGCCCCTTGGCTGAGCTGAAGACCGAGGCTCAGCCACAGAAACAGGTCTGACGTCGTCACAGCGGCTCTATTGTGTCAGTCCTGACTAAACTGCCGTGTTACACCACACACACACACACACACACACACACACACACTGTCATGCTTCCATCACTCCAGAAGTCATCACATTTACTCACTTATTCGTTTCCTTAATCTGAGTCATCACCCTAGAATTTACTGATTTATGTTATGGTGACTTGTGTTTTGCCTTCATAAGGAAGATGTGACAGTGTGAATGTGTAAACAGATTTATGTCACCACAACATGAGCGTGTCCACATACACACACTCACACACACTCCCTGCAGTCTGGATTTCAATGTTAGGTCAGTAGTTGATTACTAATAGAGGTGGATTAGTGGGACGATGCCAAAACCTTGTTTATGTACAAGCAAGAAGTGCAGCGTGTTGACGTGTGTGTGTGTGTGTGTGTGTGTGTGTTAACGTAAACTGTGTAATGTAATGAAAAGGTTTTAAGAAGCAAGAAAATGTGAGTAAGTTTTAAGGTTCATTGGTTAATTTTCTCAAAATACAAATCCTAAATTCTGATGTGCCACAAATATTTCATCCTACTTTTAGTTCATGTAAACCACTTTTCATCTTTGAGCAGTTCCTATAAAGTACAATTTTGGCAAAATATGTCTCATCCAAGATTCTGTTTGTCTTAAACAGCTTGACCTCGTTTAGTTGATTAAGTAACCTTGTTTACTATCTTTTCAAAGACTGAATTAAAGGTGTGCACCTGCCTGATTTTAACCAACAGAGCTCCTGAGGGCTCCGGGAGTTTCAGAAAACATCGGCTGTTTTCCAACACATACTAAAAAAGTCTGATTGTATGCATATGATAAGACTTTTTTGCAAAGTACTGGAAAAAAAAAAGTATTTATGACTTCAAAAATACAGCTTAAATTGTTTTTTCCTTCAGGGTTGTTTTATAATGTAATAGGTGACTCAGAGTGATCCCATAAAGATATTAAAGTCAATGAGATTCAACATCATTCATCATTTATGTCATGAAAGTATTCTCTACTATGCACTCTGAACACACACACACACACACACACACACACACACTGAGCTGAAACCTTCATCCTTCAACTTTTTGACAGTGACGAAGACAAAAAGAAAAGGCTGCAGGTATAAAAATCACACAGCAGACAGATGGTGTCTGACAGGTCAAAGTGCACTTAAAACACACACACACACACACACACACACACACACACACACCTACACTAGTACCTGTATTGGGGCGTCGCCTCTAATTAAGCCCCTGCGATGGGTCCTTGCAGATTTCTCAGTCCTGGTTATCCAGACTTTGTTCAGACGCTCGAATGCATCTCAGCAGCTCTGAGTTCAAGTAGCAAGTGAGCGAGTGAGACATAGACAGAGGGAGGGAGGGAGGAGAAGTGAGTTAGATTAAGAGACGAGGAGGAGGAGGAGGAGGAGGAGGAGGAGCGCCGCATACTGACTGGACTTCCAGGAGCCGAGATCCTAAACACAAGAGAGAGGGGAGGAAGGAAGGGAAGGGAGTGAGGGAGGGGAAGTGGTACAGGAGGAGGAAACATGAAGGAGGGAAGAAGTGGAGAAAGAGTGAAGGAAGGAGGACACAAGGAGATGGGGAAGGAGAGAGGAATTTAAGGAGGTAAGGATGATCATAGGGAGGTAGAAAAAGAGACAAGAAAGGGGAGGAGATGAAAAGGCCATGAAATGAAACAAGTAAGTAAGAAATGAGAGGAAAAAGCAATAGGATGATAAATAAATGAAGAAATGTGGTTGAAGGAAGAGAGAGGACGTAACAAGGGAGGGAAGGAGGAAAGGAAAGGTGCAAATTAGGTAGTAAGTAGGAGGTATTGGGAAGAAGAAAAGAGGCAAGGATATAAGCAGGTAGGAAGGGAAACGGGAAAGAGGTAAAGAAAGAAGGAAGTAGAGAGCAAGAAAGTTAAGGAAATGAAGAGGGAACATAAGAGGTAGGGAAGCAGTGAGGGAAGAAAGAAGGAGGGAAGAAGCTATAAAAAGGAAATGAGGAGGTAAGGAAGAAAAGAAGAGGGTAGAGAGTGAGACAAGGAGCTAATAGAGGATATAAGGGGGTAGGAAGGGGAAAATAAGAAGTAAGGAAGGAAGAAAGAATGGAAAGGAAGTGGGAAAGCAGAGAAGGAAGAAAGAAGGAAAAGAGGGAGGTTAGGAAGTGAGAAAATGAGGAAGGGTGAAAGATAAGAGGAAAGAAAGTAGGAGGTAGAAGAGAAGGTGGGGAGGGAAGACGAGAGGGAGAGGGGTGAGAGGAAGGGGATAAGGAGGGGAGGAAGGAAGGTAATGAGGAGAGAAATGCAGGCGAAGAGTGGAAGAAGGAGGGAGAAATAAGGTGGTGGGAACAGGGAAAGGATGCAAGGAAGCGAGGAAGGAAGAGAGGGAGAAAGTGAGGGAGAGGAGGGACAAGAGGTAAGGAGGGAGGGAGAGAATGAGAGTGGGAGGAGGATTAAAACAACAGGATGAAAGCTCTATAAAAAGGACAGACAGGAGAGAGAGAGAGAGAGAAGAAACAGACGAGAGGGAAGAAACAAGACTGTGAGAAAAAAGATGTTTTATTAGAAGAGAAGAAAAGATGAGAGAAAAGGGAGGAAGGAGGAGGAGGAGGAGGAGGAGGAGGAAGAGTCCGCTACCAGAGCATTTCTCCTTTTGTCAACACCAGAAATGTTTCTTCCTCTTACTCCTTCAAAGCTGCTTGATATTAACTGAGTTTCTCTTGTCTGTTTGTAGGAAGTTAAATCCATTCATCCATCCACATATCACTCATCCACATATTTCAATATTATTAGTATTATTATTTTTCCACACATTATTTACTTGAGGCACTTCTACATTTCGGTGGGATGAATATAATAATGTGGGGAAATGACAGAAGTCACCGGCTCCTGGTTGTGTTGAGTTTTTGTTGCAAAGTAAATCAATAAATTGACGAAATCCTGCAAGAAAATTCCAGCCTGCGATTGTGATTCCTTTCTACAGCTGTGCAGAGGTCAGTGCAGTGTGTGTGTGTGTGTGTGTGTGTGTGTGTGTGTGTGTGTGTGTGTGTGTCGAACCAAGCCTGGAAAACATCTGTCAGCACTCCAGCTGTGGGGCCCAAAACAACAGCAGCTAAAATGGATGACACGGTGACCTTTTGACCTCTCCGGTCGACCCCCTCCCTGACAGAGTTCAGACTTCATGACCTCGATTATCTAATAAGGGTCAGCAGCAATAAGACTGAAGTCAAAATGAGAGCGCAGTTGCTTCACAGGAGGACGTTTTACAGATAAACATGACTGTGAAGACGAAACAAAAACAGAGCAAAGACAAAAACCAGAGCAACACAAGTGAAAGGACAGAAAGATTCATTACATTTAACGACAGCTGCTCTTGAGACACTTGAGAACTTCAGACTTGCACAGATTTAAAAGGATTTATGAGCAAACAGCTTCTGGATATTTGCTGATTTTAGCTTGGTGAAATATCGATGAAGGTGGCAGAGACTGATCACGACAGATTCTAGTCTCAGCTTTCATTTTGCCACTTTGTCCTTTTCAAACTTCTTCTTGTCGAATGCTAATGTTTTCTGGTTCTATCGAGGTTGAAACTTGTGTGATGTTGAGAAATCTAGTTTGAGGACTGACTCGTTTACGCTGGTATTTGAATCAGACGATCAGATTGGAGTGTTCAGGTGATTTATTTCCACAGTGGAACGAGAATAACCTTTCTGGGACCAAAACTGTTTGCAGTTGATTTTATTTCTGCCACGATTCCTTAAATGATAGTACCGTTAAAATCCTTTTCTGTTATTACCCTCTGGATGTGCGTCAGAGTTGGAGACATATCTGAGTCACATTTTAAACCATCTACTAGATAAATATTGTTTAAACTCTGACTAAGAGCTGCAAAACATCAAAACTGGTCATTTATTAAATTATCTCATGAGCAACACGTTTCTCCTGTTTTTGAAGTTTCTTTTCAACCATTTCCTGCTGATACTTTCACCAGCTTTGCTTCGAGTAAAAGATCTGACACCTTCTTCCACCGCTGACCGGAGCCGCAGTCATCTCGCTGTTGCATAATGTAGAAATGTGCTTATTACAGTAGAAACAGTCTCGACCTTTGACCCCTGGCCTGTCTTTTTCCATTGATCTCATGGATATCACACACCGGTCAGCGTGTGTGTGTCAGCTTATTCTCATCTCATCTTCCGGCTTCTCCCCCCTTCATCTTTGATCCTCCTCGCTTCCTGTAACTCCACCATTCATTCACAGGTCAAAGGTCACGTTACGTCTCGTGTCCTCAAACCCGTGTGCTGACTCTGACTGTCGGCTCAAAAACAGGATGGATGATGAACAGGCAACGCACATCCACAGTAACACACACTGCTGAACCAGGATGTCCATGTCAGGAGCAGCACGTTGAACTTCATTGACTACACCGCCACCTACAGTCTAAACTATGCACAACAAGACAAAATGATTAATTCATTAAAAACATGAGCTAGAACAATAGTAGAGCTCAAATAGCAGAGTTCAAACTGAATTGTTTTAAAGTGGGGGAAAGGAAATTATAAACCAAAGTTCACAAAGTCGACAGATTCACTGACTGAACTCTACTTCAGATAATAACTGCTGTAAAATTACTGACTTACAAATGACTCATCACAGTGAAAAGAACAGATGTAATTACTTCCGCACTTTTAAAAACAGGTTCTCATCTTGTCCCAGCTCCTGACTTGACGTGTGCAGACGTGTGAAGCAAACCGTTACTGTTGCACACACAGGTATATATAGTAGAACACACCTGGGGCAGCAGGAAATGTGGCTCGTGCATATAAAGTTACCTGCATTGAGGGTTGAGGATCACTTTTCTCAGGCTGCTACGTGACCGAGCATCAGCCAAGTTCTGTCACGCGTCATCAAGCACATATGAAACAGCCACTAGACCAGAACTTGGTTTACTCTCTTTATTTTTTCATTATTTTGGTGACACATTTCATGCCGAGTGATAATTTATGTGGCTAATAAAAAGTCGTTTTAATAGTTAGATTTAGTTTAATAGTTAATATCTAACAGATACTTGTAGATAAAGCGCATTTCTCAACCACGGGTTTTTTCTGCCGACACACAAGACTGGACAGGTGGCAGAGTCCTTCTTTATCAGTAGATAGTTGAGAGCGTTTAGATTAGATTCCACTTTATTGTCATTGCACGGAGAACAAGTACTGAGATGACGAATGCATTACGTCTTCAATATGCAAAAGAGCAAACATTGAGGCCTCATGTCGGCCAATCTGTTTCTTTCTTCCACTTCTCTTTATCTTCACCAAATGCATGTAAATAAAACAAAACCCTGGATAATGGATGGCGCCATTTTGCATTTTCCTCCACCGCACAGCTTCTTTGGGTCTCTCTCATTGAAATATCTCTTTCGCACTCTCTGTGTTTCCCAGAGGATTTTGGGAAAGGAGAAGAGGAAATGCCAACGCAGACAGAGGAAACAAGATTCCAGCAAGGATATCGATAACGAGTCCTTCTCTCTGTCTCTCTCGCTTCTCTAAACAGGACGTTCGCATCCACGCCCATCATCACCGCCATCACCGTCTGACAGCTTCTCAAAACACCAACAACAAACTCAATGACTTCCTGCTGAAGGAGGAAGTCGTATTAAGGTTCAGTTAATGACGTCATCCTCATGAGACTAAAGGACAACTCAGGTCGCATATTTCCATTCTGCCACTTGCTTCCTGTTTCTTTGATCAATCGCTCTTATCTTCATTCTTCCAACCTCAATAAATGATCACATATTCTGTCCTTAACATCACATGATCACAGAGGAAGGAACAGAGAGAAGTGACACAGACAAGAGCAGAGAACAGAGCGAACGCGAATAAAACTCATGTCGACAAAAATTACAAATAATAAAAGGTGATTCATGTTTTCTGCCTCCTGCAATTTCAAAAGCCGCCTGTTATCTTGTTTCCCCAAAGGTCCTCATTCCTGAAATCAACTCTGCAAGTCGATAGAACAAAGAGATGATCTTATTTTGAAGAACACTTTGGGGAATCTGGCTCGGGGAAAAATATATCAAAGCCCCTTTTTTCAGTGATCACATTCTCATTCTGCTGCCCCAGAAAGAAAGAGAATGTTTGTTCTCTTTTTATACTTTAAATCACCGTAATAATGCATGTCATGTTCGTGCATCTCAAGCCTGTTCAAAGAGCGTGAAAATACGTCCTCTGTCCAAAATGACTCTTTATGAAATGAAACCTCTCGAACAGCAGCACAGATCCTCCGTTGTCGCTTGTCTCTGCAAACACGCGGAAAACAAATCTCAAAGCACAGACACCTACCGCTGTGTGTTTCAGAGGACGCACTGGAATTACGTAATGCACAAGAAGCTGTTTTAAAGATCAAGTTAAAAAAAAAAAGCCGGTGACATGAAACTGAGCCGTTAATCAGGTTCGTTTGCTCCCGTCTCGTTCTCGGTCTCTCCGGAGGACGGAAAGAGAAACGGGCCTTTTCAGATGTGATGTAACCACCATCTGCTTCAGTGGCTGGACGACATACGTTTGCTGGAGATGTGCTGACAGCGAACAGCGATGCGTTCTGTCCTGTCACACGGTCGCTTTTCGCCTCCTTTCATCCAACGCTTTTCTCAGTTTGTTTCATTTATTGCGACAGTGATGGAAACCAGAGGAGAAGCGAGGCAGGAGAAAACAGAGGACAAACAAGCAGCTGCTTCTTGTATTTTTAGACGTTTTTGCATGTTCAAAAGCAAAAAACCCAAAGTGAACACAACTCGAAGCAAATACAGCCACTGAAATACAGATACAAAAAACCGGTGTAGTAGTTGTGTTGAATAAAATACTTATCGGTTCTATGACTTAAAGTTTGGTACTGAGGATAAATTATAAATTATTCTCTATTTAGTTAAACTAATTTCTCTTTTTCTTCAACAAGCCCAATTATTCCTCATTTGTCCCTCATAGTCTTGTTTTTAAGTAACTTACTGATTCATAAAACAAATCACCGGCTGTATTAGAAATTGTTACCAGAAATATTTATATGTAAATAAAACCACTTTTGAATCATGTTTCAAACCTGTTTTAAAGCAGACATCTTTGACTGGGAATTCATTTACTTGTGAATATGTGAAGATGTGAAAATGTTTGATAGAGCCACATTAGATCAGAGAACGAACAGAAATGTGTTGTGAAAATGTAAAACTGATCTTTGCTGGAAAATTTAATGCATTGGCCCTTTAAAAGGAGCAACATAAATCCCAGACCACGTTCTGTATCTTCAGACTTCAGCACCAACCACATATCCAGAGAGCGTGATGAAAGAAAAGCTCTGAAATCCCCTCGAATTATGAGCTTAAATTAAGTCCTATTAAAATCATAGTTAGGATGAACACGACTGCATCATCAGATCTCAGATCTGTGTATCTGATGGGCGGCTGAGACACAAACCACTGCGACCACGATGCACCACTACACGGGTTTATAACAGGAAATGAAAAGGATGAAACAACTTAACTTACTGAAAACATTTTCTGAGAGACCATCAAGGTCCAAGTGAGTCCAATAACACAGACGGCAAAATGTGACAGCGACCTTCAGCGTTAAGGCCGACTGTGTTGTACACTTCTTCCACCTTCGTTCTCAAATTAATTACCCACAATTCACCATAAAATTTTACATAACAATAATAAAGCAATGGCTGAAATAGGAGACAATCACACACGGAGTCAAAAGGTTAAAGGAAGCGTCGCCGTGTTGACAGCTCCGACCCGTCGACCCCGGACACGACCATCCATCTCAGGATGAAAGCCGTGCTGGGATGTGGGCACCGCTTCGAGCCGGGCGTCGATTCCTCTGAGGGGAAACGACAGGAAATGTGGAAAATGCCAACTGGGGCTTTGATGGAGGAGCCCTGCCGTCTCTGACATCCTCCGAAACAACACCGTCATGAAGTTTTGTATTAACATACATCACCTAATCCAGTTTATTGATTTCCTACATTTCCCAAAATGCCGTTGTGTAGACAACCACAAACTGTGACCTCTGCATTGAACCCATTCAGATACGACGACTCTGCAGAATAAATTCCTGAAAGTTTGACTCGTTGTCTTTGAGCGGTTGCCTGCTGCTTGTGTAACAACACTGAGTCACATTAAGAAGTGGATTTTTGGACTGATAACAGTGACTTGAAAAGGCTGAAGCTGAGAAAATCCTCTTAAAACCAAGAAAAGTGCTCACAGCTTAGAGTTTAGTGAGCGCGGCACGAAGTGGGATTTAAAACATGACGTCATACAGATCCAATAATGTCTGGGCCCCTTTTATTTCATTTTCAAGGTCCCTCAATTCTTTAAGAAATAGAAAACCATCAGTCTCAGATTTTAGCCTTTAAACATAGAATATAAATGTAAGAGAATAAACAAATGTTGATGTAATGATAGACAATGTCAGTCAATGCAACAAGATGGCTGCTTTATTTGTAATCAGACATTAATTTAACATTATTTGATTTTGGTTCAACAAACAATACTTTGATGGAATATTGTTGGTTTTGGTCGCCTTGTTGTTTGTAAAAAGCAAAAACAGCCACATTTTTGAAGGCATAGAAAAATGCATCTTAACACTGACAGGAAACATTTTACTCCACAACGAGTACTTTTACTTTCATACTTTAACTGCATTTTGCTGATATCTTTTACTCGAGTGAGGTTCTAAACGCAGGATTTCTACTTGTATTTTCACACTTGAATAAAGGACCTGAATGCTCCTTCCACCGCCGCCTGGCTTGTGACTGAACCCCTGAAGCAACTCGACCAGAGTGCTGTCAGGATCTGGGAGCCAGCTGCTGTGCGAGTCGAGGTCCAGAACGATCCCGCAGCCTCACAAGTCGGTAAATCAGCGGCATCACGGGGTCTGAACGCTGACATGCACGCAGACGCACACGGGCGTATAAAAGGAAGATGGATGCACGAGGACAGACGCGATGACAACGTCTCTCTTTGCCTTGCGCTGTTTTTCCATGTGTGGGTGAAGATTGAGGGGCGACACAGAGGTGCCAAGAGAAATACCAGTCTGAATTTGAAGGTAGATTCATATATGAACACAAAGATGGAAAGAGCTTGGTCCATGTTTCCACTGTTTTCTTTCCCTCCTCGCCTCAGATTTACATGACTGAACACTCTGCGGGTGAACAAGTGGGAATCCTGTGGTTTTCCTGTCATAATTCAACGAAGCCGGGACGGAGGAACGCGGCCACAAATCACCTCCACAAACATGCGAGCGTGGTTTTATCGTGCATCCAAACACATGCATGCACACGCAGATGTTATCCGTCCTTTCCGGAGAGCGATTACTGTCTCTTCAGCTACTGATTAACAAGCTTCTCAACCACAGCTCTGCAGGCTGGCGGCCGCTCTCCACACTTATTTACAGAAGCAACAACGAAGACTTTCACTGAACCAAAGCACTGAACCGTCATAATACAGCTACAGGGGAAACATCAACAATGCTGGGATTTACGGCAGCGTCTTGTTGGCACCGAAATCATTCAGTCATGTACTCTGAGTAAAAGTATCACAGTGTAAAAATACTCCAATACAAGTAAATATTATGCATTCACCTTTTAGGATCAAAAAGAACAGAAGTGAAAGTGAATGACTCATTTGTTGGAAAAAAAGAAGGTCGTTAAAAGATTTGAAACTGAAAAGAAGGAAGGACAGAAATGACTTATGATCATATTACAGATATTTATAAGCTTAATAAGAGCGTCAGCAAATACTTTCTAAACTCTCCTCCTCTCTTTGTTGTGCAAGAATAAAAGGAAGAAGGAAGAAATTAACCATGTACCAGTACTTCAAAATATACACAAAGTACTTGATGTGTTCAGCTAAAAAACTAAACAGCCTGGTTCTGAGACAACTGAGAAAATATTGGTTTTATCTTCAGTATCTGTTGCTGAAGAACAGAATCTGTGAAGCTTCCTCGAAGGTTGTGAGGCCAGAACTCGCCACAGTCTTCTGCCCTGTCACGCTGCCACATGGCGAAGAGCCTCACTGCTGCGAATCCCAAAACCAACGGGCAACAAATCACTCGTCCACACGAAAAAATCCAATCTGAGTAAACAAATCTGGGATGATAATAATAATAATAATAAAAAGTCAAGTTAACCTCCCATGAGAAGAACAGAATATCCTTCGCATGTCGAGGGCGACAAGAAAAACCACTTAGAAATATGATCAGAAATGTTGGTGAAAGTTTAGATTTAGATCAGAAAGATTAAAAGCATCAAGGTTCCTGCAACTCAGCTCGAAACCAAATGATGAGCGGCTGATTTTATCTCACAGATACATTGTATGAGCCGATATGTTGGCGAGTGGTAAAGGAAGTATTTGTACAAATTCTCTGATACAAGTAAAAGTTCCACATTATTAAAAGGACTCATTATACAGAATCATATATTATAGTACTGGATTACAATTAGTGATGCATTCATGTGTAAACTTAGGACGACTTTCTCCAATCTCTCATGTTATACAATTCAATGACACCAAAGTAACGAACAAAGCACATTACAGGACACTTCAGAGTCGAGTCCATTAACAGTCTCTAGTTCCTCAGAACAAGTTTCTGCAGCAAAAGCTGTGAAGCACTGACTGTTCGCTGCTTATATAACTGAGAGCACGACTGATGGGAGATTACACACGGTTTATGAGGACACCCTGAAGGCACGGGCACTCATTTACAAACCACTGCAGCCACACACACACACACACACACACACACACCTACGACCACATACACCAGATGCCACAGAAACCTTGAAGGCATCACCAGACAGAGGAACAGAGTGCAGAGCGGAGAGAATCGATTCGTGTAAAGGTTAAAACACAAGTGACTATTTCTGTGTCCGTCAGCAGTGTGAAATTATGGAGAACTGGGCCGAGCTAGAAATCAAACACACACTAAAAATGAATATAGACTAAAAATGGGACCTTCATCCCAGATGCAGCCACTTATTCTAGATAAACTTAAAAAAAGGCTCCAACAGCAGTTTTAAACTCATCATGAAAGAGACCGAGTCGGAGAAAGTATGAACCAGCAGCAGGTTCATTCTGGATCATAATAAAAGTCATATCTTATCTCACACTCGCTGCTGTCTCAGTTTATAGTTTTCATTAGAGTCCATGACGTCAATGGATTCTAATACTTACTGGATCTAAGATTGGATCATCTCGTCATTTTGGCCAAAATATAACAAAAAACATGTCAATAGCATTCGATGACTACATATCCCATGAGTCTTCACTCGCTGCCAAACCCTTAATGGAGTCAGTGGAACCACTAACCACATAATTTAAAACAGACTTAACATGAAGTAGACAGTCGACTAACATGCTGGACTTTCTTTCCCATCTCTGTTCGAGCATTAGGGACAAAGAGCAAATTGCAAAATTGATTGTGCAAGACAAGACTGATGCATGCACAGAAATCCTGACGAACTCTGGAACACAGAGCAAAACAACGAGATTGAAAAAAAGGTCCATCAAATGCATTATGGGAGACTCAGTATTGCATTCATGGATAAATGTGACATATAAAACCTACATTTTATCATTAAAATTCCTACCTTAGCAAGACTGACTTTCATTGCCAGGGTCGTCAATCAGACCTTGTTGTGGTAAAAACCAGAAATGAGCAGTTCACTCTGACTCAGCAGGAAACCTGAGTCGTACCGGAGGTGACACCGGAGAACAGGTGTAGGTGGGACCTGATCCTGAACCAGCAGAGACACGTGTCCTGGGGTCAAACATGAACATCTCTGAATGAACCACACCCTCATGCTTCTTCTCATCTTTCATCACGACGGCCTCCTCCTCCTCCTCCTCCTCCTCCTCCTCATCATCATCATCATCATCATCATCATCATCATCCTCTAAGGCTGCAGAATTTCCACTTTACCCACTTCATGCCTTCAAATTTCATCTTCCCTCTCACGACATGTGGAGTTCATTATGAAGCTCAGCATCCAAGACGTTGGGCAACATCCTCACCAGCAGAATAAATCTTTGCACACACACGTATTTCCACACACGGACTGCAGATCATTTCATTTCTTAACGTCCTTCTTTAAATATGAGCAAAGTAAAAAGCACAAATACGTCATTCAATATTCAGTAACTTGGCCAAAAGCTAAATGAAATGCTTTCAGGTATGAAAACTACACAACATCCTGATGGAATCAAACTAAAAAATATTCCTTCTTGATGCATTTAGTGATGCAATCTTACCATTTTATTCATAAATACAGACTGATAGTGAGGGAAAGATGAAAATCTCCTGAGCCCAAACTTTTAAATTACACACCACAATAAAGCACTTTTCTTCTTCTTCTATGTTTGTATCCTGTTTCATTTCTGCATGTTCTTCATCGTCTTACAGTTTAAATCCTTGTTCTGTTTTTATCATTTTCCAGCCGTCTCATTTCTTTTTGTTTGTTTAAAAGTAGGAATACAATAATCAGTGATGTTAAGAAAGGATCATTTGTTCTAAGCTCACAATCTCTGAGGCAGTGAACTCATGTTCAACCTCAGCAGAACAACAAAATGCACATGGACCAACAAACAGTACGAACAGAGAGAAGTAGGATTGAAGCTGGTGTGAAGCTCTTACCAGGTTAACTTCTGTCCTCCTGCACAGGCCCAGCGTGAGACGTCTCGTGGGGAGTTATCATCTTGTGCATTTATACTTGTTCGTAGCAGATAAGAGCAGGACACATGGGGAGATGTTTGTCATATCAGCTTCCTCTTCTCTTATCTCTTCGCTCTTTTACATTACAATTCTACAGTTTCATTTAGCAGATGCTTTTATCCAAGGCGACGTACATTCACAGACCGATGGAACTGATGGAACAGCCATCAATCTGGGCTTCACTATCTTGCCCAAGGACACTTCAACACACAGACTGCAGGGGAAGGGAAGCTACAGCCGACCCCTGATCCAAATCATTCAGGAGAAGCAGCTTCAGTGATGTTTGTTGTTCACTTGCAGGTTTGGCATAAAACATCATCACAAGCTTGAGATAACATCCTGGTGAATGTTGGCTAAAAGCTTCAGGTGCAGCCATTTTGGCTGAGAAAAGGTGATTACTGATTGGCTCCTGTGCAGGTAAGGGTGGGCGTGGTATCAATACTGCTTCCTGATTGGCTGAAGTGAACCAGGAGGATGTTACCAGGTGGATTTTAAACTGATTGGACAATTGAAGGAGGTGGAAGGAGGTAATGCAACAAAAAAATAAGAAGAAGAATAACATTCTGATGATGATGATGATGAAGGGGGAAGCAAAGAAATAAATAAATGCACAATAGCCACTTAAAGACAGACTGAAGTGATTTTCTGACTGAAGTTTACACTTAATTCACACATACACATAATTCTTACTTCCTCCTCGTGGTTTCTAGTCATGAAGATGAGTTTTTGTTTTTGGTTTGGGTTTTTGTTTTTGCTCTTTGTTTCCAAGGTGGAGCTTTCAGTCATGTTATCATGATGTCATCACTTAAAGGTCCGTGTTGACAAAAAAAAGCTGAGGTTCATTCTGCACCTTGAACACAACAGGTTACAACACAATTAAAGTCCATTTTGGAGCTGTTTAAATAAATTATTATTCATCACATTGGTCCAGCTGGACTGTTTCTGTGGTGAAAAGTGGTTCCAGTAAAAACTGCAGTTTTTTGGATGTAAACAAAAGATGCAATGATGAAAAAAAAAAGATGAAAAGATGAGAAATATCAAGAATTAAAGACGAATCAATAAATCTCCACTGACTCTGAAACTCCACACCACAGATACAGGAATCTATCACAGCATGAACCCTGACCTGAAAAGACTGACGAACAAATCAGCATCCTTTACCTTTAAAGCATTTGACATCTGATCACCTCACACACAGCATGAAAACCTACACCAGCCTCTGAACAAGCTGCGTCAGGTGCAGATTCACAGCCTCGGCCTCCACCACACAAACACCACGGTCCTTAACTTTAATGGGATTTTTCTGGCCTCCTCACGGAGAAAAATAAAGTTCCAGACTCGCGTCCACAAATCAGAAAGACAAGCAAGACATATGATTGAGGCGTACGAGCTGGACGCAGAGTAACGGGAGTCTGCAGACACAGACGGGAGGGAGGAACCGGAGAGGACAGATGCAGAAATAAGAGTTGGAGAGAAAAGAGATGCAGCTGCCTGGTTGTGTCTGACAGGAAGGAAAAACCGAGAGAGAGACGGTGATAAATTCATGCTGTTAAGATTTTTGCTGGACTTGGTTTTGTGATGACGCGTACGACAAAGTACCACAGTGTTACGATGGTGACGGAGAGAATTTAACTTCACCCTGATTCCAAAAAGTTGGGATGATGAAGGTAAATAAAAGTTTTAATTCCTGTTTTCAGCTTCAGGTTTGTCTCAGTCTGACATTCAACTCAATATTTATATATTAAACTACACATATTTCAGATTTAGATGGATTGTTGCTCCAATTTAACAAGAAATTTGACGACATCAACTTAAGCTCTGATATATTGACATATATATAGATATTGTGACAATATATAGATGCACTTTGATGAACTTTTCTTCTGTTTGAATTAAACAACAGTTGTATTTTATAGTAATATGGTACAAGATCATATTAATGTTGTACCACAGAAATACAGGGCAAAGCCTCTTAGCAGATACTTCATGCATCTGCTCTCAGTTCACTCATCAGCGTTGCCAAATTAGTGGATTTTAAAACTCTGTTCTCTCTTAAAAGGGAAAGCACTTTAATTCTGTTCTAACAGCATCTGGCAGCTCACAGTTCTTTGCATTTCACGTTTGACAGCTGATCGTTCTTGTTGCTGCAGATGCGGAACAGACAGAAACGACCTCACGTCCAGATATTTCTGGCAGCTTCAACCTGAGTCTGACAACAGGAATTTTCATCAGCAAAAACTTCTACAGGAAATGTCCCAGCAAAGACTGAAGACAGTCGGGACGAGTCCAACTAAAATTCCAAGTCAAATCTTGGGCCTGTATCCTGAATTGGAATTGGAAATAGAATTAAGTTCATATTTGATGGTGTGTTTCTGACTTTCATGCAGAAGAAGTCACCAGAAATAGTTTCTGAAATGTTGTTATTGGACAGAAAATAAAGAATAAATACATTAAAGGTAATTGGAGGTTCTGCAGAATCATCAAATGTTGATGCTCTTGGATTATGAGTCGAGTCCTTTAGGGAAAGTCTGTGTCAACTCACAAGTTTTAACAAGCAACATGCAAGTCTGTCAGCTCTGTGATTGGAGCCACTAATGTTCAGCAGTTATCAAGCTGTAAAACCAAAACACTGAGCTGAAAGACGCTAAAACATTCGTCACTGAGAGCAAAAGCTTTTACATCACAAACCTGATCTACTGTTAATATAAACAAGTGTTGATTAATGCAGCTCTGAGTCTGATTCTGTGTTGCTGGTATTGAGTTTCCTTCAAGTAAAGTAAAAATGCTGCGGTGCCATTAATAATGTTAATCCACAGTCAACGTACATTAGAGTGAAGTTTAACAGGCTGCAGTGGGAAATATGAGCAAATACTCTCTTATTAAAGATGATTTGTTTTGTGCTGTGTCACTACAGGATACGATCACATGATCATGCAACGGTGCAGTTACAGTTAGTTTAGATTCAGACCATTAGTTTGGAGAAATAATCGAGATAAAAAGTCAGAATAAGACTTTACCATCTAATGCATGAAGGTCAAAGTTGAACTTGCTCAGAGTTGTGTTTGGATCATGTTCCTTTACTGATAGTTTCACATTTCCACGCTTGAGGAAAAAGGGGAAGATTTAAAAGCTTCAGGAAATTTACTCCAGGTTTCTATGCGACCACAAAACAACTGTTTCTGTCTTTCTTCCTTCACATGTGGACGCAGAAATAATCCTAATTTTCCTCTTGTCTACAATCAGAATCTATTACTGTTGTAGGAAACACACAGTTTTTCCACCTCTCGCCTGCGGCTCTGTTCCTTTTCCTTCCTGTGTGTTTGTGCGTCAGGAGATTAAAACCTATGTCCACGAGTTTGTTTGGGTTTTCTGGGGCCACAACTATGAAAGAAACAAGAGGTGGAGCCTTGATTCCAAATGTAAACGGGTGAGAGGTGATTTGACTTTTCAGTCTTACAGGAATTGTATCTTTGGGTGTAAAGTCAAAGGTGGAGAATTATTCAAAGTGCAGCTGAGTTTATGACACTGCAATAAAAACTGAATCATCAAAGAACTCTCGACCGCATGTGACTGACTAAACTGCTCCAGTCATGATTTATATCTTTAATTCAATCTATAATTTATATCTTTTCATGACTGAAGTGGATTTTAATAACAGTTTCCACAAAAGCTTCTTATTAAAAATCAAGCAGTTTTAGCAGAAACAGCTGATTTTCTCCTCTAACTCTCAGCACTATGTCACAGACAAATTCACAGCCTGTCAGCATAAAATAAGAGAAATGGTTATGTGTCAACACTCAATAAATGCACACACACACACACACACACACGCAGGCCCACGTGTTACCCACCACATAGTAGAAATGCATGTCTGCTCGAGCAGGTCGATCTTCTATGTGCACAGCAGGAGGTGGAGGAGACGATGTGGACGTCCATCCAGCATCCGCCAGGAGTGTGTGTGTGTGTGTGTGTGTGTGTGTGTGTGTGTGTCTTCCTCGTCCTCACAGGTACTCCAAACAACCTGGATGTTTTAAATAAACCTCCTCTCTCTCTTCTTCTTCTTCTTCTAATGCTGCTGCCGTCTCTCTCCTCTCCTGCACTTGACGTTACTCCTCCCTCCCTCGTCCTCCTCTCTCCTCCCCTCTTCCTCCTCCCCACATGACTTCAGTCTCTCATCCCTCCCTGTTTCTGTTTTGGTTCCACTTCCTTTCTTTTTTCCCCTTCCATTGCAATTTAATCTCCTCTTTCTGTTTTTTTCCCCTCACCCCTCCTTGACTCTCTTCTTCTTCCGTGTTTTTTTCTTTACATGAATCTTAATTTGAGAAACATCTTTTAATTAGAAAAGTGCTCAAGCAGCAGGAGATATTCATTTCTCATCTCACTCTTTCTGTCTCTCTGTGTTGATTGCAGATTGCTGTCAGTGCTTCCTGTTAGCCATGGCCGCCACTCTGTGTGTGTGTGTGTGTGTGTCATAGATAACATGGTGTGCTCTCTGCTGTCAGAAACAGGAAGAGTGGAGCTTGGTAGTTTGGCCCTGATGAGAGAACCTTCCCCTATGTGTGTGTGTGTGTGTGTGTGTGTGTGTGTGTGTGTGTGTGTGTGGAACAGGCAGTGTAGAGAGAGAGATGTAATTAAACTCAGGCATTTTATTATGAAGCTGTTACAGTAATCACTTGCTGAACAAGCACACACACACACACACACACACACACTAATCACCTTTAAAGTGCTTACAGTTCATGACCTTCACTAATATCTATATGTAAACAGATTTAAATCTGTTTACATCACATTATCTGTATTAGATGTACACGAGCATTAAAATACGACATCGTCATTATATTTGTTTCCATTTCATTTTATTCTGCTCGCTCTGTTCCAATTCTCAGAAATTACATTTGATGCTACGTGTTCAGAAGTCATCTGGAAAATTGTCTGGTTGCAAAATGCAAAATCGAAAAATATTTCTTCTTAAAATTTCACTCCTCATAGGACAGGAAGGGTGAGAACTGTCATCTGAAAAGAAACTAAAGTCAGACAAATGTAGTGGAGTAAAAAGAGCAATATTTGAGTAGAAGGATGAAGTTGAACAAAATGGAAATACTCGAGTACAAGTACCTTTAAGTTGTACTTTAGTACAGCACTTGAGTAAATGTAGTTTCTTTCCTCCACTGATGATAAACACTGTGGTGGTTTCACACAAATTCTGCATTAAATCTATATCATGAAAGTCTCTGTGCCTCATTTGTGTGATGCTTTGGACAAAATCTACTAAATAAATGAAAGCAAATGACAAATTGATTCACTTTGTTGGTGGAGAATGAAACAGGAAGTTCGTCTTCATAATTCTGTTTGTATGAAGATTAAAAACCTTAAACAATTTTATCAAATAATTTCAATAATGGAACATCTTTAATACTGGTAAAGATACTAAGCTGTTATTCATGTCATCCTATTATTACTATTATCACCTAAACACTGATTTCTAAGATTTTATGTGTAATTTATCTTTTAAGTTCCAAAAGGTTGCAGCGACTATAAACAACCACTAGGTGGCTCTAGAGCCCAAACAGAAAATAGTGCTTCAACAGAGGGTGAAAGACTGTGTGTGTGTGTGTGTGTGTCAATAGGAAGGAAGCAATTAACTGAGAGGATGTCATTATGAAGCTGGAACATGAAACACTTTGCAGAAGCAGACTTGATAGCCCACCTGAATCCACACACACACACACACACACACACACACACACACATACACACGGATGGACTTGTGGACACACTATACTTGTGAGGACCCTCACGCTCTATAATGCACACACTCAGAGCCGAGTTCAGCTGATTATGAAAACTTCCTACAACAGCTAGCTGGCTCACTGCAGCATCCTGTTCCATTGATCCTTAAATACATGAGTGTGTTTGTGGTTCCTACACATATCTGCTCTTTAGTGAACCCAAAAATCTTATCATTTACAGGTTTCAGAAAAATGTTTCTTTTAATGTATTCATATATTTCATCACGTGGTTAATAAAAAGAAAAGAAAAATTGCATATTTGTTTGAGATTCAAACTGATAACTTGGATGTATTGTTGTATTAAAATGCAGGAGAGATCAGCTCAGGAGAAATTGATCCAAAAGGATGTTCAAGGTTTTATATTTAATAAGAAGCAAATATGAACTCTGGCTCGTTGCTTCCTGTCATGTTGGAACACAGACAGAAAATGTTCTTTCACAAACCAGGAATTTGGAGACAAAATGACCTGAAGAAGTAAAAAATGATTAAACTGAATCATTTTCAGTTCTTGCTTCAATACAAAGACGAAAACAACCAAAGTGTTGTCGCCTCTCAAGGGAAACTCATTAATACCGATTCAGAAAGAAACCTTGAAGATCAGTCGGGTAAAAAAAACCAAACAGAGAAACAAACAAAAGCTTCTGTTTTTAAGCAAGAAAAATAATTTATTTATAATGATATAATAATTTCATCACATTGGCATTTTATAGCTGCAGAGGGAGGCGTTTGTGTGTGACGCCGCCTCGCAGCTACAGATCACACCACTGGATGGGAACAGAGGTTATTCAATACATACACGGAATATTCCTTTAAATATGTCTTTTTCAATGGGGAATAACAAAAATAGAATAATTCCAATAACTCTGTCTCTCTCTCTCTATGTCTCTCTAATTATCATCTCTGTGTCTTTATAAGCTGCCTGTACAGCCCCTGAACTGGGGTTAGCATTGGGGGTTTGTTTCACTTTGCTTGAAGAGGCAGGCGGGTGGAGTTTAACAGCGGAGGACGTCAGGTTCTGTGATGGGCAGCGTGCCAGAATCGAAAGTACCCCTGAAATGTCCAAATGCTGTAAACCCCGTCCCCTCCTGGCAGCACTCCGAAAACAAATCCAAGATACTCTTTGGCCCAAATCTGCAACCATCACCCCTCCCTCCCTCTCTCTTCTTCACCCTCTTTCACTCTCTCGTAAAAGCACAATTAAAACGCTATTAATCGCCACATGCTTACAAAAAGGAGAGTTGACCCAAAAATGGGCTCGAACAAGACTTTTATACTCATTTCATTCAAACATCTGGTTTTTGTGTTCAGTGTTACAGGGTTCAGTCAGCGTTTGTTCTCAGGTCAAACGACTTATTATCAATTGTTTATTGTTTTTTAGTCAGGAACAACGTGCAACATGACATCGTTCAGTCATGTTGAGTTTGAAAAAGTGACCGGCGTTAACTCTGTCACTGGCTGCTTTCTTCTGTTTCCTGTTTTCCGGGCGTGTTCGTGGTGTTGAACGTGAGACACCAGAAAAAAACCCAAAAAAAACAGAAAGCTAAACTCTTTGAATATATTTTAATTTTGCCATAAAAATGGTGATTTTCTGAGGGTCATTGTAGCTCATCACAAGCCGGGAAAGGATGTTTGATTTGTTTGTTCTGTTCTGGCATTTGGTCTCATTCTATTAACTTTATTCATTATACAGAACAAATAACTGTAAACAAGTAACTCACACAAGGTTTATTAAAGAAAATGATCCTCACCTGAACTTAAACTCCAACTTCGTTCATAACTGTTCTGCTTTTATTTACGTCCCTGAGCAACAGGTTGCTGTTTCTGTATCTGCAGAGACCGACTGTAAAATCAAACCAAATTAATTACCGGCCGATCGCAGCTGTACTTTCTTGCTTTTCTCAAACCTTTTATCGCTTTGCGGGGAAGAAAAGCGAGAGAGCGAGAGAGAGGGAGAAGCTTTTAAGGTGATTACTCCTGTGAGTCACACGACGGCTGAGAAGAAGGGAGAGAGGAGGTGAAGGAAACGACGATGGAGGACGTGGTGTTAATCCTCACATTCAGCAGAATCAAACCTTTGCTCCTCACCCTCATTTCCCTCCTTCCTCTCTTCTCCACTTGTCCTCCTGCAGACGGGATAACAGATTAAATATTCAATATATTTCTCCGTGTCAGCTCTCTTTTCACACTTTACAGAAATGTCGTTTTCAATATAATATGTTGTCAGCGAATTTTAGAGAATTCAGTTTGCGTTTCTTGGAGGCTGAGCTGCACTTTTGGCTAAAATATCCTCATTGGTTGGTTAAAGTGAACCAGTTTCTCATGCTGTGTAATTGTTCCCATTGTCGCTGAGTAAAAAGTAGGAAAAATGTGGCACCAAGTTGGCACCAGAAGCTTCTTTGGTTCCGTCCATTGACGATCAACCCAATCATTGAGATTATTTCTGCCTCTGGTGCAACTTTGCTTCTGAGAAATATTTGAATTATCTGCAAAAATATTAAACGATTGTGTCCCTTCAGAAAGGACCCTTTATAAACTCTATTTTATATTGTACCTCTACTTACTTTTCTATTAAAGATGAAGTGTGCCAAGATATCTGCCAACTGTTCAGGAGCAAGTGACACTGTGGTTTGTTGATCCTGAACATTTGCTGAAAGTGACACAACCTTCCCGACAACCTAACCTCCATTTTTAGACAAACACACCACATATGACTTTTAAACATGAAACTGTTGCTGTGCTGAAACGACACACTCTCTCTCCAAACACTGTCCTCTCTGTTCCCTCACTTTGAACATCTGTGGCTTTAGTTCAAATAGTTTCTGGTCTTTTTTGCAGCCCTCCCTTCCAACTTCACTCATCTGATCTCAGTGATTCTGCATTTCTGTTTATGAATGCAGATTTGGGCAAATATCAGTTTGGTAAAGAGTCACTTGAGGCACACGTCATCGATCTAGAAAGGTGTCTTTACAGGTCAGATTAAACAGAAACATCTGCACTGTTGTTTTGGCCCGATTTTGCAAAGGTTGTGTTTGTGTGTGTATCACAAAGGCAGCTGAAATCAAAAAAAATAACCAAACAAAATAAAATAAAAAAACACATCAGGCGCTGCAGCAACGCGCCCATAGTTCAGTATACAAGGCAAACAAACACAGAGTTTTATAGGTTTATCTTTTTTCATTCACTAAATATTTAAAACAAGCGTCACTTGACTAGTCATCATAAATGGTGATAATTTATGCATTTTTAAAATCTTTTTTTTCAGGATGATGGAATACCTGAAGGACTGTCGTAGGGAAGAGAGATGCGTGTGAGGGAGTTTGTATTTTCTCTCCTGTTCTTATGTGTGGGTCCTCAATTTCCATCCACCAGGGGGAGCTCTGACTCAATAGCACCGAGGGAATCAAAAGAAGGTTCCCTCCTTCCGCCACACGGTCCGTCCATGCGTGGGATAAGTCAGGTGTTAGAGCTAAAGCGCTGCTAATCCAAAATTCTCAGACCGTCCACACGGCGATCCAGAACCGAGGGTCGGTCAGGGGTCAAAGACCACGGGGCGTTTTCGTTCACAGTCCGAAAAGCAAGGTCCTTTATGCAAAACACATTCAAACCCTGCCTGCTTCCACGTTTGTGCACAGATCCATTCATTCATCCCTCCATGTTAATTCCATCTTACCCAAAAAGAAGATAGAGAAAAAGTATAAAAACTCAAGAAATAGAGAAGGCAGAAGATAAACGTTGATAGAAAGATGTTTTCTCAAACCGAGCACAGCATCTATTTTCTTAACAGTCATTCATTGACATTCACCCGGTGTCGCGTCATCTGCCGAGCTCAGATGCATAGGCTGAATGCAGAGAGGTGGAGGAAAGAGAGGGAGGGAGGAGAGGATGGAGAGAAGGTGAAAAGAGGAAGGGAGATAGAGGCGATGCTACGTGTGGAAACAGAGAAGAAAGAGAGAGTGTGCTACTGTATGTGCCAGAGGAGGATACAGGAGAGAGATGATGCTATGTGCAGAGAGACAGATGGAGTGTGTGCTCCAGCAGGGATGAAGGGGGGAGGAGGAGGAGGAGGAGGAGGAGGTGATGCAGATCGCAAACCTCCCCTCTGAGATGAAGGAGGGTGGAAATGGAGGAGGGCAAAACTGTTCGGCCCCGTAACGCCGCTCTGTGACTCTCGGACCGTCTCTGTCTCTGGTTGGACTCGTTCCAAAGTCCAGACCCCAGCAGTCTTCCCAGCATCCTTTGGGTTCTGTAATCCATCGGTTCCCAGCATCCTCTTGGTTCCTGAATCCCTTTAGGGTTCGAGAATCGTTACGGTTCCTTAATGTGTGTGTGTGTGTGTGTGTGTGTGTGTGTGTGGTGGGGAGTGGGGGCTGCTTCGGCCATTTTAATCCAAAGAAAAACGTGGGTGGGAAGATGCACACACACATTCACACACACTCCAAATATGCACATGTAGTGAAGAAACACACAAAAGCACATAACCAGGCACATGAACATCCACTCTTCTTTCTTTGTTCTTCCCTCGACACACTCACGCGAACACGCACACACACAAGCGCACACACATGCACACTGTTAGGTCCCCTCTGGTCTGTTTGTAGTCTTTAACAGTCCTTTGGTCCCGTCACCAGAGACCACGATGAATAAAAACCCTGTTTAATAACCAGGCCTGCTTCATGCTCTCCGTACAGAAACTCCACAGGCAAGATTTCATCTGCACACACTTGTATGAACACACACGCACACTTGTGTAGATAGGTCTGGTCTGTTTGTCTTCCATGGCGTTACTCCATAGTCTGTGTGTGTGTGTGTGTGTTGGAGTGTGTGTTTTCCCTCCAGTGGGCAGTTTGTAGTCCAAGACGCTCGCTGCTCTGTACACTATTTTTAGTCTTTGTGATATTCGCCGATAGATGCGTTACATTTATCTTTGTACATGATACAAACAGTTCAATCCTATCAGACATGTACAGTATGGCCATCTAGCATGTGTAGGAAAAAATATAGGGGAAAAAATCTAAATAAAGGCTGTAAAAATAATGATCGATGAGCGTCTCGAAAAAAAAGCTGTAAACGACCTCCGACACCAAAGAAAAACAAAAGTGCTCCAAAATGTCGTCCGTTTTCTGCTTCTGTGGAATGTTTCGTGAAGGTCCACGTTCGTGTTCGTGGCACGAGCAGCAACATCTGCGGCATGCTCGCGTCTCATCTTTGGTGGCTCAAAGCCCCCGTGTGGTTTGTCTTTGTAAATCCTGCGTTTCGGCATCGCTTGGATCAGAATTCTCTGTTTTCTGAAGATGCCTACTATGGTTTTGCATTTACCATAGAGAGAAGACACAGTCCAAGGTTCTGGACATATTGGCTTTCTTAGGTGCCTCATCACACCATTAAAAATTTACCCTTCAATTCATGTAGGTCTACAGGTGTCGGTGCTGTAGTGCTACTCGTTGGAGGGTTTTGGTTGAATCAGAGACGAATCATTTGAAAGTCTCACATCTTCTGTATTTTATTCCATTTATTTCATGGATTCATTTGATTGCTGATCCTCTGTGGTATCCACAGTATAACTGGTTACAGATTCATATACATTGACCATTGTCGTCATCAGGGGCTCTTAACGTCTTCATCCAGAAGAAGCCAGGAGCAAAGGCATCCACTGTATATCCTTATATTCCTGGTGTCTGCTCCACCCATCTGTCCATCCAGCCTCCACACTGAGCACATCCCCAACGAGGAAAGCACAGTGCAGTGTTGAAGCTTTAAAACCTCCAGCTTTCACTGACAATTGAACAAACTTGGCTCACTTTCCTAGAGGGACCGGTTTGACTGGGAACAATAGCGCTTCAACCATGGGAGGGACCATTTTGTCCAAAAATGTGCTCCAGTTCGATTGGACGGTGCAAATGGTCAATCGGTAGTTGGAGCGATCCGGTAGGACATGTTAGTCAGAGGGTCCCGTCTGCAGTGGGTGGCACGTTGTAGAATTGGTTGGTAGCTTTGTCAACAGCAAACAGACCTGGTTAACTTCCATTAACAATACTTCCGTTCATTGATCGTTGGGTTTGCCGTTCCCAGATGTCGCGTCTCCTCCCTCGCCGGGTGTCGACGAGGTGGTTGAAAACTCTGTGACCCGTCTCGCCAGAGGGTTTGTGCTTTTGAGAAGCTCCATAGCAGAGACTCTGGCTCCTCCGCTGGAAGACTTGCTGCCTTTCTTCTGAAGCAGGGCCATGAAGTTCTCATTGCGGGAGCTCGACCTCTGGCTGCTGCCTAAGGTCAGATTTCGGAGGTCGCTGCCGCTGGTGCTGTGCTTCACCGGGGACACCAGGCTCTGGCGGCTGCCGAAGGAGTCGGACGGCTCCTTACGACCCAGAACCTTTCGCTTGGACCTGGGAAAAGAGAAAAGAAGAAAAGGTTATTAGGAAATGTAGAGAACTGGAAGCAAAGGGAGCAAATTTTAATTGCCCACCACTTGTAGCTGTTTCAATTCATAATTTCAAATTTGCTCTTTGAGCCAGATGAGCAAACTAAGACTGACATCTGTCCTTTTAGAGAACAAAGAAAATCTGAAACATGAGTAACTACAGAAGGGACTCCATCCTTTCTTGTAAGAGATGAAAACATTGACTCCTGTTGTTCCTTTTCCCCTCCTCACCTTTTCTTCTCAGTCTTTCAAGCTATTTTCAGCATCATGCAAGGTAAAATCATGAACACTTGTTGCTTAGAGACTAGCTTTCTTGTGATTCTGTGTGTGAGAGAGAGATTCAGAAAAAAAGGACAAAATAAGAGCCGCTGGTTGTGCAGTAACCCACTATACATGTAGTCGTTGCTAGGGAACCTTATGCTCCGTCCGCCTCACACCTTTTCAACAAGACAATGCGTCTTTCGTTACATGGTCTGGGTTATAATAAGCCGGCAGGCAAGCTTGGTCTTCACTGAAACCATTTGTGCTGCAAGAATAAGTGTGTGCTGTCAAAGCAGACAAGACTGCAATGCTCTTTTTAACCTTTCCAGCGGTATTTTGAGGAAAGGCATCTAACACAGATTGTAAACACAACCTTGATTCTGATTATAACAGAATGTGATAATTTGCTCAACCTGTTTGACATTTACTCAATAGAAAGACAGTAAACAGACAATATATTGAATGTTTGACCTCATCATCATAGATTTCTGTAAATATCTGCTTATTCCGAATTTGATGCAGCAACATGTTTCAAACAAAAGACTGTGAAAGTTGTGGACTGATCCAAAAACACCTGTTTGGATCCTTCCACAGGTAAACAGGTTGATTGGTAACAGGTGATAGGATCATGATTGGGTCTGAAAGGTTCATCCTGGAAAGACTCAGTCGTTCACAAATGTGTCAAACACATGGTTGTATAAAGGAGATTAATACATGGAGTCAGGAAAACTGTTGTCAGGAAACACAGTTTGTTTGGTTTGCATTCTGTGTGTGTTTTACGCAGCGTCCCAACTTTTGTCGAACCTGGTTTGCACAACAGTATTGTACTATATGTCACAGCACTGTAATAGTACTGTGTCTGAAATGTGGATTGAATGTGGGTGTGTATTTGTGTCCATGTGTGCAAACCTGTGAATAATAGTGAACAGGTCCTCTGTGGTGTGTGTTGCAGGTGTGCTTGCTAACAAGTCGTCATCTGTTTCCTCAGCGATGTGGAGTACTGTCTTCTCATTGGCTGTCGAGTCATCTGAGCAAAACAGAGAAATCAAAGTAAAACGTCATATTAAAATATATTTTCAATTAATTTCAAATTACATATTTTTAATTTAACACATTCATTCTGCTGGCTTTGCTGTTGATTTACCAAAGCTAATGCTCATAACACACGTGCATGTCACTTGCAATTAAAGTGAAAATGACTCATTTGCACACAGAATCAGGTAATAATTAGATAATAATGATAAATGTCATCTGCACTGTTACAAACAGTGGAAACCACTCTGTGTTTTGATTTGGTCCAATTTTACAGCAATTGGGCTTGATTTGCTTCAAAACCTGAAAAATCTCCTCTGGCAGAATCAGGAGGTTTTGCATCAAACACAGCAGGGAAGCATCCTAATCAAATGCAGCAGCTCTGACAGGCTACCATTAAACACACGCATATGAAAGGACAAGAAAAAGGTTAGCGGTTCCAAAGCTTCTGTCAAAACCTGACTAACATCAAACAGTATTTATTAGCCAACAAGTGTTAGCAAATTCTGCATGTAAGGTAGCTTCTACATATACAAGCACACCTTGAAAATTCTGGTTGATGTCTAAGTGCACCTTAAAATAGTCGGCTACCTTCTCCGAAAACATACCTGCCCCAATCCCTGTGCTGGCCATTTTGTCTCCCAGCTCTGTAAGGGACGAATCCTGCAGAGATGACTCTTTCGAACTCTCCTCGTCTGTCCCCAAGTGGTTCTCATCATGCTCTGGCATATCAGGAACACTAGGAGTACCCGGAAACTCCTCTGGTGAGAATGCTCCTACAGGGGACCGGAGACCCACGGGGCTGTCAGCCTGTGGCGTCTGGCGTTCTGTGCTGCCGTTGGTGGAGGAGTGGACCGACGAGGGAAGGAGCAGGACATTTGGCTTCTTGGGGACTGGAGGTGGAACCTGGAAATCAATCAGCAACAACTCTGAGACATCAGTACAATTATTTGAAAGAAAGAATATTAATGACATTGACTATCTCTAGCTCAAACAGTATTTCTACATTATTTGCTGGCAGAATTCACTTAATGACTTTCAGCACAAGGACACTCTGAAAGTAAACCATTTTCTGAGAGGTGTCTTCCTCACCTTGGGCTTCTTTTTGTCTGACAGCTCTGCCAGACAGGAGATTGTCATCCTGGAGGGGAGTGTCTTGCTCTTGTCTTGGAGCTCCGGGGCCTCCTGGTTACTGCAGGGAGAGGGGAGTGAGCCTCCGTCCTCAGGACCAAGACGAATCTCTGCATCAAATTCAGGCTCCATCACCGGGTCTTCCAGGAGAGGCTGGGGGTCTGGAAGAGGAGGAAGATCAAAGAGGGACTGGGAGTGAGGGAGGAACGGAGGATCATAGGCAATTTGAGGAGCAGTGGTAGAATCTGGGAGACCACAGGGACTTGTTGGAGTTTGTGGTGGAGGTTTTTTGGGTTTGGGTTTTTTCATGACTTTGTAGATGTTGCCTAGGGGCACAGGCCGGTCCACCGGTGAGGCAGGAGGTGACTCAAGGCCTAGAGGGGAAGTAGAGGACGGGGAAGGTGACTTGAGGAGCAGGTTTAAGGGCCGCTTGGGCAACGGAGGCTTGATGGCGACAGGTGGTTTGGGTTTTGGCAGGGTGGGTGGCGGGCTGGGGTCCTCGCCTAGGTCTCGGCCATGCTGTTCTTCTTCGATGGTGTCAGACGCCCCATCAGGGCAGTCCTCCAAGTCACCACGAGAGACAGAGCGAAGCCGAATAGTCTTCAGCTCATTCTGCGTGACCACGGGCAAAGCCTGTGAAGAGCTGGGGCTGATTTTTCCTGGTTTTGCTGCTGTTGATGTGTCAGAATGCCGTCTGCTGGCCTTTTGCTTTGGCTTGATTGATGACAGCTCCAGATGTGCATTCCCAGGCATCTCAAAGGACAATCTAGATCTTGCAGCCGGGTCCTTTGGTGATGGTAGCGATGATTTCCTTTCTGGGATTTTTGGGCGCAACTTGCACCCTGATGTCCCTACTGTCCCCTGACCTGCCATTTGATTGAGTGGAACAGTTGGGGTGGGAGTCTCTGACTGACTGGAATAGCCACTCGACGGGGACATGAGTCCTGGGGGTTTAAAAGGTGAGGATGCCTTGATGTCCGTTTCCATGGAGAGCTGTGAGGGTGAGGTGGCTCTGGAGGTGGAGGGAGAATCAAGCAGGGACTCCGAGCTGCCTCTGACTTTCATACATTCAATCACTGTGGTGCCTGTTGCTGTGCTGGAGCCTGATAGAGACCTGGAGAAGAGAAAAGAGAAAAAGCAAAGAGAGGAAAGAGAAAATATAAAAAACAAATAACCAGGCAGGTAGTAAGACTTAAAGTAGAACAAATAAGTTTAATATAAAGAGTAGTTTCATTTTCTACCTGTAAGGGTCATTCTTCCACTCTCCCAGCTGCCAGTGAGTGGGGAAGGTCAGCTCTGTCTCTCCTTCCCTGTCTGGTGCTTGGACCTCCAGACTCGGAGGTCCATCGGGGCCTCCATGGACCAGTTCCCGCTCACCAACACTGGGTTTGGAGGAGCAGGATGAGCTGGGCAGGAGGAAATCAGGTTGGAAGTCTGGAAAGTGGTCCCTGGGGATGTGCAGGCTTTTTGGCCGGCCATCCCGGTAAAGACCACCTTCATGGTGGATTCTCCCCTCGGCTTCTCCAAGATTCTTCATGAGAGAGACGCTCCTCACAGGAGGTGGAGGCTTGCGCTTGCATTTCTTAAGCGAGATGGAGCGGGAGCGTAGGCGCAAGCGGCCATCTGCGCTGTAGTCTGAAGCTGTGACAGAGATCGTGTCTGTGGTACTGGCACTGTCTTCGGAGCTCCCTCTAGGGTAGAGAAGGGCATAGTTCTCACCCAAACCCAAGAAGTTATGATGCTGTTGATGGTGGTCTGGTATTGCCGTGGCATTCCCGTTTCCTGTAGACAAAATGTTCCCGTCTGTCTGGCCACCTTCTGTAAAGCAGAAGGAACCAGAATCTGTGGGCGTGGAAAGGGAGCGCTCCCGGAACTTGAAGGCGTTCGCTGCTGCTATGGAACGTGCCGACCTCTCCCGCCCTCTCGCTGCCTCCCCAACTCCCCCACCTCCTCCTCTCCCTCCGTCGGCTGCAGCTCCTTCCGTCTCGCTCCGTTTCCCCATCATCGCCGCTGCCAGTGAAATCCCCGGCATGTTGTTCCCTTCTCTCCCGGAAAGGTTTGTCACCGACGTGAATGAACTGGAATGTGAGCTCACTGACTGTCCTGCACCCACCAACATCACCCCGTCCTGCGACCCTCCTCCTGCGTGACCGATGATGGTGTGCTGTTTGGGTGGAACCGCTGGACCTTTGTTCATGCTGTAGTTGTACGGCTCGTTCCACGCTCCGGGAGAAAAGGTAGAGCCCTTAGGTCCGTTCCAGGAAGCTGTGTTTGAGCACAGCAGCCCAGAGTGGTCCATAGTTCCTGGATGAAGTCGGTCTGGGGCACGCTGCTCCAAAGTGGTATCTGTCAAAGAGATGGGGAAGAGCGAGAATTAAAACAAGTCAACTCACCTGGTCATAAACTCTCCACAGCTCCTATCGATCTGTGGCCACCCTTTAAAAAAACAATTTGACTTTATAGCAGATACAACCTCTAAAAAGTTTAAAATATTAAAGTGTAAAGATAAGAACAGAGCACTTCATCCCCGACAGCATGAAGTTCACTGACTTACTTACGATAATAGCAATATGTCCTTAAGACACATGACACGCTCTCTAACCTAAATCTCTTCTCTGAAATGAACTTGGCTAAAAGATGTTTGGACTCCTCAGCAAAAAAATTTTAAAAGAACTTGGTCATAAACTTTCCGACAGTAAACAAAGGGAAAACATCAGGATTCATTGCATTAGCACAAGAAGTGACTGGCTCTTTGGCTCTTTTATGTATGAAATTATTTTTGCATTTGGATCACTGAATGTTTTTTTTCTGATGTTCCTGTGATGCATTTGATGCACCCACTTCCTACATTATATACTTTTTTTGTTGCAGTGAATCAGGATTTGAAATAAGGCTATAAAATGTTTGCACTGGGTCATGGTCACGGAACAAATCACATAAATTTTGCATTGTTGAAGTTAATCTTTATTCTTAACACAAACTCGATTGAAATCCATATTTTAAAATGTCAGATACTTGCTAAGTTTAGATGTTCTGCTTTTTTCTCGTCGACTCACAATTAAGACCTTATTCAGGTTCAACTCTTTACATGAACCCTTCACTCGCTGCGACAGAGAATCTCTGTTGCAGTGAATAAACCAATTAGCCATGAAAAGATCCAGCTGCCGGCAACACTATCCTTCACTGAGCAAAACAGATTACTGCAAATACAGGAGAAAGAAATGATTAAGGCAGCATTAATCTCTGTGATGTTCTTTGTTAATTTCAAAATTTGGTAGAAGAACAGAAGAAGGCAAATGATTAAGATGTTTTCCTGCCACAGTGACCCCTTTTTAACACGGGATTAAACTGAGTGGGAGTATGTACAATTGCAGATTAATCCAACCAAGGTGCATTTATGGGAATTGATGGAAAAACACACAAAAACACAAGTAAAATGAATTCTTCCTGCTTTGTGTCACTGAAATGTTGATTTAAAATAGTCGAAACACACAGAAAGATAGCCGTCAGTCTTATCTCTGCTTTCTCCCAAGGTATCAAATGAAAAGGGACATTTTTTTACATCTCCAAAAACAAGAATGTCAATCAAATTTCTCCTTCTTCTTTCTCACCTTGAGTTTCTGTGACAAAAACAAGTTCAAGATTTCTAACAGCGGCAACAAACTTTCAGCTGACACTGGGGTTAATGAGTAGAGATAATGAATTTTGCTGTGACCCTTTCTTTTCCCTCTTTGACTGAAGCCTATGTGAGCAGCAACAAGATCTGCACCAACTCAAGAAAGAAGAAAAACATTGGAGGAGGGTGAGACCTTCACTTCACGGCCACACACACACCTGCAGGTGAGGTTGTGTCGAGGTCGGAGTGCGTCTTCCTCAGGGGGAGGTTCTGGTGGAAGGTGTCCGTGACAGGTTCCAGGGAGCGGGGCTGGTGGGGGAAGGGGTCCCCAGGAGAGGGGGACGGGGACGGGGAGTGCTGCAGGAGGTCGACACCGTGGAATCTGCCTCCTCCCCCTTCACCTGGAGGACAAACAGAGGAACGCCGGGGTCAGCGAGAGGAAGGGGAGAGTAATTTTACTTGACACACAGTAAATTCAATAAAAGACAAAATCCAATCATGTTGTTGACATGGCAGCGAGTATTAGATTACGACTCTGAATAAACCCAGCGCGGCTCACTCAGGCTGAAATGTGTTTTTGAGAGAGATGGACCAAGAAGGACACAACTTCTAGTAACTGCATTTGAAAAACATGCAGCAAGGTGGCTCAAACATTTTGTCTTACTGTGGATAAGTGTAAAATCAAAATGTGCTAACTTTACATTTTCATTTTCACCAATCCACTGCTTTCAACAGAACTGCCGTCATTAAAACTCTGCAAACTTCCTGTCGATGCACAATAAAGCACGAGGAAATGGATGGATTATGGCCACTAAACTGCTGGATTACTGAAACATCTGTGCGATATAGTGTTCATCAGGACGCACGTGAAATACAAACTGCCTTCACTTAGGTCGATTCAGCAAGTCAAATGACCAAAATGTGAAATAAAGACCCAATTTAAATGCTCAGATTCGCTCTGGAATATGATGAAAAATTGAAATGGGGAAAAACACATATTTGCAGGTCAGATTTAACAAACTCTCAACATGAGGGAGGCCGGAGGTTTGGTTTAAATCATCACAGCGACATTATGCTTGATGACTTCTGGATTTCCTGTCACTTAATGTTTGATATTTTGAGCCACTGATGCTAAAAGTTTGTTTAAACCAGCAGTTTTTTTGTCAAGTACTTGCCATTGGAGATGACGAAGAGCACATTAAAGTGATGTTACTGCAAGCTTCAACAGCCTCACTTTCTTTTTTCTATCACCATAAACTGAGATGTTTATATTCTGCATGTTCCCACAGTCGTTTTTTAATCCAGAGCGACTTACAGCAGATGCTGACGAGAACCCTGCTGTGCTGTTGTACTTCCTGTCCTTCCGATGTCTCATCCGGCCAGACAGTAATCCAATGAGTCATCAGAGGCAGCAGGTACCCACTTGATTACCTCAATGACACGCAGCGCCGTCGCTCACCCGGACGCATAACTCAGTCAGGCTTCTATTAAGCCATCAGCCTTGTTTTATAGCGACAGTCACATCAGATGCAGTCTACCGCTAAAATTGATCCCCGGCAACAAAATGATGCCGTTCAGTTAAAGTTTTGTTCTCCTCGCTGAGTGAAGGCTGGGATGCTCAACCAGACAGACGGAAAACACACTCGAGCACACACACACAAATCAATGAGGCAAAACAGAAAATGAATCAAATGAAGTTGGGTCGATGAAAAAGTGCACCGGTACCAAAACAAAGTGAGTTAAAGGAACAATACGCTGTTCATTGTATAACTTTAATGGGTCTCTGTAAGCAAAACATAACAAAATACACATCTCCAGCTTTTGGTTTCTTCATTATTGTGATGTCGAATTCAATTCATTTTGCAAACTATAAACCAATGTCACGATGAATGAAAGCCAAAAACAAACTGTCTCGATCTTTTTGCTTCCCATGAAGTCGACGCACCTTCATCATCTCCACCTGTCTGTCTACCTGTCTGCGTGTTGTTTCCTCTCGCAGGGTTTGAAGTCACAGATCCGGCACCCTGCCCTCCTTCCATCTCGCTTCAAGTTGTGTCCCTGCCGTGGCGCCGTGTATGAATTATACATCCAAGCATCGAACAACACAGAATTACAAATGTTTGAGCTATCTGGGAGACCAAAGAGCAAGCTGATAGAGTCTACACGATAATATTCCCTGCACACAAAACATCTGAAGAAAAAGCAACTAATTAAGCTCAGTGATGCAGTTTTTATAGACTTTTGCAGAACAAAGCTCGTCGTGCTTTCTTACGCTGCTGCTCATCCAGCTAAAAGACAAAATCCTGATTTCATCTCTAACCACACTCTTACGAATGATGCAGGTATTTAGCATCCGATGGAAAACACCTGTGGTGACATCACTGATTGGGTGATTTGGATGTAACCAGCTTTTCCATGAAGAAGAAGAAGACGAAGAAAAATTCCTGAAGACCACTCTTCATTTTTCTCTTGTAGATGGACGTGAGACTAGTTTTGTTTCCAGTTCGTGACTTTTAATTCTTCTCTGTTTATTACAGCCATGTGTAATTGTCCTATATCTGCAACATCATTTTACACATCCTATCTTATTTGCTCCAAACCAGTTGATTGACATTCACCTCATTTGCATTTTCCTTTTGTTCTTTTGTTTTGCAACATTTCAAAAGTTCGCTTCGAATTCGCTTGACAATTAGATGGAAACACGGCTGCTGACTACCTGTCTCTGTTTCCACCCACCTTTTTATCTCTTTATCTGTCCAACAGCGTATTCGCAGCAGTCATTCATCCTGTGTCTATTTTTCCCGACAATCTGTCAGTTGAGCTCGTTCACTGAGTGCCATTCA